>BRYA01000539.1:0-29649 GCA_030267965.1 Triparma columacea
CCCTCTGGCCCTTTCCCTCACAATCTCTAATAATCAATACTCAATTACATCTCCAAATACCTTGGTTTAACAATTATTACAGAAGGAAAAAAAGTTAGTGGGTTTTTGAATGATGATAGACTTTATAATCTTTCTTGGTATCGATATCTTCAAATTTTATCTGTCACATAATTCGACAGAAATATTTGATGACTAAAAATGCTATCTGAAACCGCAAATTAATACTTTTGAGAAATGCTTAGTATCAATCAAAAATGTCACAGTTGTAATTAAATTGATTATGAAAAGGAAATTGAAAAAATTAATAAAAAATTAATGACAAACTTCAATTTTTTAATATTTTTTATTTTTTTGGATTTCATATTCAGATACCATATACTTAAATTAGAAAACAAAATTGTTTATTATGTAAGCCAGAGACATTAGAATATCTCTGAGATGAAATAAAATTTTGTGCAAAATTGCATTTAAATTTTATTCAATTAAACGTCTCTTATATCTAGATACACAACAACAATTAGTAATTGACGACCCCCAACCCCACCCCACAGGTCCCCCCCCCCTCCCACCCCCCCCCCCTCCCCCTCAACCCGTCATACCCCTAATGTGGCAACTTGACGACGCTAAAGTCTGTCTCTTGCCTCTTCAACTCCGCCTCCTCGTCCTCATTCGCCGCCTTCCCCATCAAATTCAACCCCTTTCCCAACATTCCCTGCAACATGGTATCCTCCTCTACCTCCCCCCCCTTGTCAAACTCATTGTCTACACTGAGAAAGATGGTCCCCTTGACGAGCTTGCTCTTCTTTTTGCTCCCCTCTTTCTGCTGAAGCTGGAACTCGGTGTCATTTGTTCCCTTCATGCCCAACAACCTACCGACCCTAAAGTTTACGCAGCCCAAGAAGTCTCCGAGCATCATGGCGTCACAGTCGTACACCTCGACCTGGACCTTCTCGTCCTTCTCCTCGTCGCTCAGCTTACCGTCCTCCTGGCACCAGACGACAACCGGAGGGTTGAAGTCGAAGCCCCCGACCACACCCCTGTCGGTGGTCCTGCCCCACTCGGGATTAAGGGTCTTTTTAATAACGGGGCTCCTCGCAACCTCCTTGCCCTGGAATTTCACCACGACGCAGGGATCGCTCTTTCCAAACATGTCAGCCTTTGCAAGTCCCTTGCACCGGTGGACAGTGAGCTTTAAATTGAAGTGGGGTTTCACGACCTTGATTTTCTTCCCCAGGAGCTGGGGCACCTCAGGCATCTTCATGTCAATGCTTGGCATTTTGATGCCGCTAAATACCCCCCCCTTCCCACCCTCCCCGGCCCCTTTCTCCCCGTTGGCCCCCGAGCACTTCATTGTCAGAGGGGTGTCTTTATTCGCCTTCACCTTCCACTTGCTTTTGCAACTGAAAACGATACTCCCCTGGACGCACTTGTTGGCCTTGGCCCCCCCGGGCCTCCACTTTAGCTCCCTCTCCTCCTTGATGATGTACTGTTCCTGGTCGCAAGCGATGGTGCTGTCAACGACAGTCTGTCCCAGGAAGTCACCGAGCTTGATCTTCATGTCCATGTCAAACACCTCCAGTGTGAACTGTCCCCCGTTGGGCTCTTTCTCCCCTTTGTCGTTGATCTTGCCCTCTACCCACATGCTGTTCAGCTTCCATTTGCCCCAGTCCGGGTTCAGGTTACTGCTGATAACGCTCGTTCTTCCTACCTCAATGGCCGTCTCTCCAATCCCTGCTGGCAGCCACTTCAGCAGAACGCACGGGTCGCTCTTTCCAAACATGTCTGCCTTCTTGAGTCCTCTGCACCTGTGAACGGTGAATTGGGTTTCGAAAGCCCCTACAATAACCTTTTCCTTCTTCTTCTTCTTCTCAACCTCTTTCCCACCCTTCCCAGTCATGCTCCTCCTCAGGCTTCTCGCCTCCTTCATCCTTATGAGTTTCCCTTCCTTCCACTTCTTGAACTTTTCGACCGACAACGTTTCAAACTTCAAGAGGTATTCCTTGATTGTCGACCCTATTTCGTCCGCTAGCCCTCGGAGCCTCTTTCTCTCCGCCAGCCACTTGTCGAACTTCTTCTTATCCCCACACCATTTCTCCCTGTAGTACTCCCTCATCGTCAACTCTAGCCAATCGCATATTCCCATCGTCCTCTTAACGAGAATCACCCTCAAGTTCGCTTGCAGCTTGAGCACTGCGAATTTCTCGTACCTTGTGGTGTGGGGGAGAGTGGAGAGGAAGGGGTTGTATGAGTTGGTGTTGGTTTGATGAAGTTAGTTACTGCTTGTGTAGGCAACCACTGACTACCCCCCCCCTCAACCCCCCCCTCCCCCCCCCGCTTTGCTCGTCCCTCCCTCACCTCATCATGCAGTGATCCTTGAACCATCTCTTCCCCAACTCATGATTGGCAAAGTTCAGGAAGCCCCTCTCGAACAGCTCCACTCCGCACTTCTCGAAGAGCTCGTCGTACATGTCGGCAGGAGGAGCCCTCTTCTCCGTTTCGAGTATATCTCCAAGCCAATCCCTCGTCTCGTTATCCACAAACTCCAGTACATCTTTCTCAAGGACGAACTCCCTGTAAATCCTCCTGCTCGTGTGACTAAATCCCGCCTCGTTGGGCCGCATCCCCTTGAACTCCATCACTGCGAGCCAGAACCTCAGCAAGTTGAAGCAGCCCACCAGCTTGCACGTCTTTCTGAAGTCCCTTGCCCCAACCATGTCCCAGTACTTGTCGCTTACTAGCATGTCCTCCATGAAGCTCTTCTCTATGACGACCCCTTCACTCTTCTTTTCTTCGCTGAAACCGCTCAGATGCCTCAAGCTGCGACGAGAGCGAAAAGGATTAGGGCAAAGGGAACACTACCTTTGGTCTCAAAATACCAGAGCGATCCTCACCTGTGGCTCTTTGACACCTTCGGCCTGGGATGGTACCTCTCCCTCAGCTTTGCGCTCCTCCCGTCTTCCTCGACCATGAGCTCAATCTCTCTCTGCTCCAAGCACTCCTGGCATTTTATTTTCATATCAACTGCAAGATTCCTCCTCTCCTCGATCTTGCTGTCCTTGAACTGCATGTAAATACCGTTGAAAAACTCTATCGCAAAGAACCAGCTCCCTTGTTTCTTGAGAGTCTCGGTGTATAGCTCAATCGCGTAGAGAGTCTGCTTGTGAGTTGGCCCCAGGGCCGCTGCAAACACGTCCATGCTGTTCTCCCTGTGAGCCCTAGCAAGCGGCATCCGGCCTCTAGCCTCCTCGAAGCCCCCCAACGCCCTCAAGGTGAAGGCCATGGCAACGTCGTCGTGGGCCCCATCCCCCAGAAGGTCCTGCTGCTTCTCTAGCAACGCTGTGATCATCCTCTCCGCATCGTCATACCTCCTCTGCCCGATGTAGAAGCTGACCAGCTGGATCTCGTCAGGCTCGTTGAAAACCTCCAGCTCCTCGCCCCTCTTGCTCCTAGGCTTGGCCCTCACCAGCTGCGGCTCCGTAGCGACCAGCCTGCAATAGGACCTCGTCTCCAAGTACCTCTCCAGCAGGCACCTGTCGCACAGGTGTAGGTCCTCAGGCATCATCTTCACCCTGGAATACCCGACGCAGCAAACTACGCATCTTTGCATAATGTACCTCTTCCCACCAAAGTCGCAGTTCAATCCGGGGAACGTCATCTTCTTCCTTTCCTGCTTGATCCGCTCCTCCTCCTTCTCCAGCTCCCCAACCTCGCCCTGCCACCCGTACCTGTCCCTTGGCTTGCCGTCATCGAAGGGGTCATGGAACCTCCCATTCTTCTTGCCCCCCTTCTTCTTCTTCCCAAGCTCGTTGAAGAAGTTGTGCCTCTTTGCTGGCCCCTTCTTCGGTGCGTCCCTCTTCTCGATCGCCAACGTGTTATCCGCCGAGTACTGCACCTTCTTCTTCTTCCTCTTCCTGACCCCGTAGCCCTTGGGGGTTCTTCCACCGGTGCTCTCCCCGTCACTCTCGCCCTCAGCCTTGGGGGTCCCGCCCCTGCTCCCACCTCCGCTCCCCGCCCTTTTCGCCTTCTTTCTAGCTTCCTGCTCCTTCTTCTTGAAAAAGTCCTGAAACTCCTCAAAGTCCACCTCCTTGCTGCCATCAGCGTCAATGATCTTGTACAATTCTTCAAAATCTCTACCATTGATGCCATCAGTTACCCCCATCAGGCTCTGAATTCGCACATTATCTTTCACGGCCATCAAGATCTCAGTCTTGTTGAGCGTCCCTGAATGGTCCACGTCCATTAGGTTGAACGCCTTTCTATGTCCGAGCTCAAGTTTTTCTTCCGTGTCCATATCCTCGATCCTTTTCTTCACGAAGAAGAGCTTGAACTCCTCGAAATCAATGAAATCGCTCCCATCGGTGTCGATCTTGGAGTAAATCCTGTCAAACTCGTCGACAGTCACCCCTCCTCCCTTGATGCCGATCATTTCTTGAATTTTGTAGTTCGACTGGATCGCCATCAACATCTCTGCCTTGCTCACGTCACCATCGCCGTTGATGTCAACCAGCTTGTATGCGCCCTCAAGCTTTTTGAGAAAGTGCTCTTCCTTTGCTTTCTTCCTCCTCTCCCTATCTAAATCGTCCTTCTTCTTGGCAAAGTACGTGTGGAACTGCAGTGGGGGGAAGAGAAGGGAAGGACGAAAAGGATTTGGGGTAGTGGGTGAGTACAAGGGATCCAATCCACCGCGCAACCCTTTTGCTCTTTGCTTTGTTCCTCTCCTCACCTCCTCGAACGAAACACTATCGCTCTGGTCTTGGTCAATTTTGTTGTAAAGGTCGTCAAACTCGTCGCTTGCCGTCTCTGGGATCTCGAGGATCGCCCGAACCTTGAGAATGAAGGGAGGGGGGAGGCACGGCATGAGTTAGATAAAGAAGTCTACGCTCGCTTCAATTTGCTTCCCTTCGCTCCGCCCAGTTCGCGCCTCCCCTCCTCACCTCTTTGTTGAAACAGATGGCTGCCTTTATCTCTTGCTTGCTTAAACCTCCGTCCTTGTTCACATCCATGCTATCAAAGGCGGCCTTCATCCTCTTCTCGTGTTCCTTCCTAGCCACCTCAACCTCGTCCTTGGAGTCCTTCGTCGCCCTCCAGTCGAAGCCCGCATTGCTGGTGCCAGGCCTCCCCCTGCTGCTCCCCCTGCTCCCCCACTTCTTCTTCTTCTTGCTTTTTGCCCTTAGGCCCCACTTATGCCCGATCCCGTCAGGATTCTTACTCCACATGTCGTGGAAGGTTTTGTAGTGCTGGCAGGGCAGGAAGAGAGTGCACTTGCAGCACCTCACCTTAACGACACCCTTGTCACCGATGCCATTCCTCTTCCTCTCTTCTTCGTCGCTGTCATCACTGCTGCTCGGTTCCTCAGCATGGACGTTCTCCCTGTTGACAATACCTGGCAGCCTCCACCTCCAGCTGTCATGTTCTCCGTCGTCGACCCCAACAGGTGTCGCCCCGTACTTCATGAGCAGTTTCTCCTGGGCTCGCTTTCCCTCGGCCATGGCATCCTCCTTCGCCTCGTCCTCGTCGGGGTTCTCCAGTCGTCGGATGGCATCCTCGGGGCCCCTTAGCCTCGCCGACATCAGAAAATCGAGCATTTGTTGGTTATTGTTGTTGTTAGCATAAGCCGTAGCATTCATACCTGCCATATCTTTCACCCCCAACTTGGCTTTCTTCATCAGAAGGTACTTGACAACCTCCAGAGAGCCTCCCGCCGCAGCGCTCATGAGCGGAGTTTGCCCCGTCTTGTTGTCAAAGTTTACGTCGCAACCGTTTTCCACGAGGAGCTTGACGACCCGAAGGTTCCCCTCAAAAGAGGCTCTGATCAATGCCGTCGTGCCGGCCGCAATCTCCGTGTCGGGGTTGGCCTTCCCTCCAGCGATAAGTTTGAGGTAAAGAGGGACTTCCATGAGCGGTTCGACCATCTTTCCGTTGACCTCAACCATGGATCCCTCCGCGAACATGCTCGGGTCGAAAGTCAGCGAGCCCACGCCAGTCCCAGATGAGGGCGAGCCAGGCTTTTCAGCCCTACTCGGACTTCGAGATCGCCCAGGGGAACCAGCACGGAGGCCAACTTTTGCACGCGACGGCCGCTGCCTGTCGCCGGGACTGCGAGACCTTGTAGATCGACGCCTCGCAGAAGGCGACGATGCCCGCGACGAGGTGGGCGACGACCCCCCGTCGCTGTCACCAGGGGAACCAAGCCCTCTGCTATTGTTATTGCCCCTGCTTGACTTATTTGGCGTCGTCGACCTGCTACTTATCTTCTCCCCAGTTATGATAGACAGGCCCAGCTTGAAAGCCTCTTCGCCTTTCACGACCTCCCCGGTCTCAATGGCTCTTTTTAACTGACCTGTCGCCACCCTCTCCTTTTTGTCGTTTGTCGAGTCGCTGTAGGTGGTAATGCCATTGGGACCGATCGCCCTTGTCTTTTGCAGCCAGTCTCCCAGATCCGACCAACCAGCATCGTTCGCTATCCTCGCCGCAGAGTAACCACTGAAGTCTGTAGTATTCGTGTCGGCCCCCAGCTTGCATAGGGTTCTGCACATGCCCCACATCCTATGCTGAGCGCAGATCATCAGGGCAGTCTTCCCCTTCAAGATCGACCTGTGATTCAGTATCCTGTCAACAGCGAGCTGCTTAGCATCGTCGTGCCTCAACACGTGGTCGCACATGACCTCCAATGCACCCTTGTTGCCATTTCTGGCGGCCACCATGCACGCTGTCAGCCCCGTGGGGCCCTCAAGCCCGGGCGCCGCCTCGTTATCAAGCACTTCGTGCACCATGATCAAGCTATCCTTCTTGCAAGCCCACATTAAGGCATTCATGCCCTGCTTGTTGAAGAAGTTGATATCGCTCCCACTCTCTACGAGCTTTCTAAACGCATCCCTTTTTACCTGAAGGACGCACTGAATTAATGGAGTGAGGCCAGTTTTTGTTTCATAATTTGGAGGTGCCCCTCGGGACACCAGGGTTGCTAACCGTTCGCAATCGTTGGAAAGGATTGCGTTTTCAAGCTGCTCCTTAACATATTTCCCCGAGAAGTCCACAACATCTTCCTTCTGGGTCGGGTGTCTCCACTCCTGATACATGAGGTTTCTCTTGGCCTCCATCATCTTGGCCTGCCGGGCGTGGAACTCTGCGATTCTCGAGGCAAGAATCGAAGCCCTCTCCTCCGACGATTCTACCAAGCCTGTCTGCGCCGACATTCCCAGCCTCCTGGCTTCTTGTCTCAGTACCACCACTCTCTCATAGTACGAGTAGTCGACCGAGGGCCTTACGATCTCCAAAGGGTGAGTGTGGTTCATGCCCGATGCGGCCGATCGCCTTGTGTTACAGTGCTTGTTTGTGCGAAGGCAAGGAACCTCAAAGGTGTACTACGACGGACGTGAGGGTGCGACGTGAGACGTAAATGGTTAGTCCTAGTATTGGTAACGTCGTCCAAGACAGAAGCTTCTCCTCGCTGACCAGCTTTTTGGTCTCAATCTCACCTCCTCCCCAGTAATTTCCCTGTGGTAGTATTGCATACCCAGGACCCTATCGGTCTGCTCGTTAAGGCGCTTGTGTGAAGCGTGGAGCAATTTTTTGTTCTGCGCGTCTGTCTTATCTTTGTAATCGACTTGGCAAGCGTAGAGAATTTCAAGCTGCTTGTGAAGCACCTCCTTGAGCAGAGGAATCATCTTCCCCTTCTCGAAGGCCCGAAAGCCCATGACATCAGGCCTATTGAACCACTCCTTGAAGGGCCCGACTTGATTCTCAGAGAGAGGGGTGTGGAGGCCCCACTTGCACTTCTGCAGGTTTTCGTACTTTTCGAACCACCCCTTCAAATTCTCGTACTCGAACAAGCTCTGGTCAACATCCTCCCCCAGTATCTGATCGCGCAGTGGCTTACCGTTCTCGTCAACTAACTCTCTAAGGCAACCGGCCTTAGAGTTGCATCGGGCGCAAATTGCCTCCTTGTACCTCGTCTTGGGAAAACCATAAGGGGGCTTCTCATTCATAGCAACGTACACCAAGCTTTCATCGATATCCCTCAAGTAGGTGATGTACCTCCTCTTCGCAACATCCTTAGGGGTCCCCCTCCACTTGTTCCATACCTCCCACTTTTCTCTGCCCAGGGTGTCGAAAGGTCTCTCCTCGGGAGGGGGGGCATCCCCAGTCGTAGCCTGCTTGTAAAAGGCATAAAGTTTCAGCACATCCTTCTTGAGCTTAGGGAGGTGACCCTTCCAGTTGAGGACGGCGCACGCGAACTTGATCTCCATCTTAAGAGGGTCATGCTCCCACCCATCGACTAGGCTGTTGGGGTCAATTTCCTCCTCAGGCTCATTATCGAGTGCATCCAAAGGGTTCCCGACGCCCTGCGTGCTATCAGCCCCCCCCATGGCGGCCACCCCAAAGCCCTGCTGGGCAAATGTTGATGTTAGCGCAGTCTGAAGAGACATTGGTGAGGGGCTTGAGATTTTAAGGCAAAAGGACGCGCAAGAAAGAAAGGAAGTGAAGGGGACGGAGAATTGAGGACAGAACAACTCAGAACAATGAACACACTTGTCGAAGGATCGTCTGTCCCTCTGTTGGGGCTCTTTTTGATTCCCTTGGGCCGCTCGGGCCAAACCGCTGGGTTTTCCCAAGTCCCAAGTTCGGACCAAGCCCAAGTTTCCAAACTTGCCTAAATTTCCAAAATCAAGAAAAGGAGACTGGCCCAATCGAGCCATGTCGCCTCCTCCTATTGAATTGTTGGAGACCGCCAACTCTGTAAGGCACCCCAACTTTTTCTCGTGGCTTCAAACCTTCAATGCATCGAATGCTCAGGTGACCCGAGCTCCCGAGCCACCTCCAACCTCTCCTCTCTCTCCTCTTCCGCTTTTGGTGCCATTCAACGGGGCCGGAACGATTGCCGTACCTCCAAAGATGTCGAACTCCACCAATTCTGAGTCGGAACTTGAGATTGACCTTGCTGTTGAGTTGTATCACAAGCTAATCGATACGCTGAAGGCACAGGGAGGTTACATGGAGGACCTTCCGGCTCTCCTGCTGTCTACGCCACCCCTCTGTCTCCCGAACCCCCCCCCGCCCCCGCACGCTCCGAGTATCACCGGCCGCCTTCTCTCTGTGATGTCCTCCTGCCCTCAGACTCATGCAAGCCTGGCTTGTAGGGCAGCCGTGAGCATCAGGAGTGGTACGACCGAAGGGATCATGTCGACAGTTCGCGTCATGCTATCCTCAACCACTCCCTCTCCGCCGCTCCTTTCCCCTCTCCCATCTCTCCCCCCCCCTTCTCCTGATGGAACGATAGGTGAGAATGAGAATCCAAACGAGACAAGGCGTGGAATCCGACTCGGTCCAGTCCGACCCCGCGCTAACCCAATTCCCCCATCCATCGCTTATCACCTACCGTTCATTGCCGCGCATGCTCCTCGCAGCACTCTCTCCTTTCATAATTGAGCTATCTGAAACTGAATCGCCAATCCCGCCGGCATCGACCCCCCCCTCTGTTCCTGGACACCACGGCGAGGGCGCCTTGATGGCTTGGGGCAAGGGAGACCACGGAAAATTAGGTCTAGGACACACGCAGTCTATTCACGTACCGACCTTCCTCTCTGAGCAAAAGAGCGGCGCTCACAAATTCAGCAAAATATCGTCCCTGAGCACCCACTCCTTGGCCGTTGACGCGGAGGGTGGAGTTTGGAGTTGGGGCAACGGCGACAAGTTTCGTCTCGGCCACGGCCACTGCAAGCGCGTTTGCATACCCAAACGCGTCGACGGATTACTGAAGGTGCAAGTCATCGATGTCGCTTGTGGACTAGCGCATTCACTTGCCCTTTCCGATAGGGGGGAAATTTGGGCCTGGGGAAATGGAGGAAACGGAAGACTAGGACTAGGGGACATGCAAGACCGACCCAAGCCCACCCTTGTAAAGACCTCGGACCACGACTCGCACAACACGCTCGTAAGGAGGGTCGCAGCGGGAGCTTTTCACAGTGTCGCAGTCCTAGAGGACGGCAGGTGCTACAGTTGGGGGAAGGGTACAAACGGGCAGCTAGGAAATGGAAAGCACGAAGACTATCTCGTCCCGCAGCAGGTCGACATCGAGGACTGGGTGGTTTCTGCAGCTGGAGGCTGGGAGCACACAATTTTCCTCTGCGGGAACGGCGGCGTTTACACCACAGGCTGCGGTTACAAGGACTCTCGAAGAGGAGAACCTCCCGCGGTTCTCGGCACGGGGGCCGTCGGCCCTTGTTTCAAACCCGCAAAGGTGGACATTCATGATTCTGAGGATGGTTCTGGCTCGAGGTGAGAGGGGAGGACAAATATGAGAGTGGAACAAGGAGGCGTGTTGCGACGACTGGATGGAGACAAGCTTCTTGCTACCCTCTCGCAGGTTGCACCATTCTAATTACTAACACACTCTTCCTGCTACTCGCTTTGCTCGTCACAGCGTCGTAATTACGCAAGTCTGCTGCGGCTGGGACCACTGCGTTGTCGTGGGCGAGGAGGGCAGCGTGTGGACCTGGGGGAGTGGTAGCAATGGAAAACTAGGCCACGGTGGGGACGAAAATTGCGGCAAACCAATGAAGATAAGGTGAGAATGGACGATGGACCTAATCGCAAACCACCATACCCAATATTTCATTCCTCAACACATATACCAACAAACGTAACCGCAACCCCCCATTCCACGCTGTGCTTTGCTCATCGCAGCCACTTCTCCAACTTGGGGATAAAAGTGTCCTTCGCAGAGGCAGGGTGCGAGCACACAGCCGCCGTTGACAGAGATGGCGGGCTTTGGACTTGGGGCCAAGGAGACTCGGGAAGGCTTGGACATGGTGATGGTGGAGCTGGAGAGTCTCTCCCCAAGAAGGTTGAGATGGAGGAAGCCAAGGTGAGAACGGAATTAGAGTGAAAGAGTCCTGAACTTTGCCTCGAAGCATGTGAATATGACCATCCTTACCCTTCATGGAAACCCTCTCTGCGACTCGCTTTGCTCGTCGTAGGTGGTGGGACTAGCTGTAGGGGATAAATACAACATAATCATAGTTGATTTCTCTACAGTCCCCTCGCTCAACCAGGAAAAAGTAGATGTGGATGTATGCCAGCAACCGACCGGCGTTAAGAAGCCATCGGAAGAAATGACCATGTCCTGGGTTCGCGATCGTTGGACTCGTCCCATGCTCCTCAAAGGAAGTGGCCTGGGCCTCCCGCTCCCAAGAGTTAATGCCGCCGTCGCTATCTTAGGCGAGCTAGAAAGGCTAGGACAGGTCTTCCTCGAAAACACCGTGATAGAGACCGAGGTCGATGTGCAGTGTGACACTCCACCGCCTAAACTCCCCGCCCTGAATGCAACTCCAAATCCTGTTCTTACAATGGAGAACAACGTCGTTTTAACCACCGGTGGCTATGGAGACACTTACAAATACTCAAAATTCTCAGATGAACAGCTGACCGAGCTTGCTGTCTTTGGAAGGAATGAAGGCGAGCACATTGTATGCTCTGGAACGAGAGTTCCTTTTGTTGCCGATGCCAGTTCGAGGTCCTTCAACATTCTCTTAAGCCTTGTCTGTGACGTCTTGCGGGGGGATGTCTTTGGCGAGGCCGAAGCGGTTGCGGACAACCATCGCGGTGTCGGTGAAACACAACCTGTCACCGCAAAGAGCAGTAGGGCCGCTTCGAAATACGAAGACGACGACAAGGAAACATTGCAACGCTCGCTGTTGACCGCATCTCCGGCTCCAGCATTAGATTCTCCCACCACTTTTACGATGAGCCCTCCTTTGACCGGTGTCCCAACCGATCTTGATCCAGTAGGTTTCGGCGAAGAGAGCGCGGATAGCGTGAGTCTGATGGAACTCAGCAATTACGTTCTCCCAAAGAGCGTCGTCCCTCAAAGCAACAGGGAGAGCACAGCTTTTATGTCAAACGCTTCATCCATGGACAGGAAGCTGCGGGCGGAGAGGAGGGAGAGATGTCATGAGGGCTTCAAGGGAAACATTCTCGAGTATGCACTGGGATTCAACTCCGAGGACACCGGGGAGGCGAATTCGGTCTTCAGAAGAGGGCTGGAAGAATGCGATAAGGATTCTGGTGGGTTTTGGGGTGCACTGAGAAAATACTTAGAGGAAGGGGATGCTGGGGTATTCACAAATTCCTGGTTGAAGGGCCTAGCAAAATTGCCTTTAATACCAAAGCCTAACGCCCCACCTGCGGTTCCAGGCTCTGTACCAGAGTTGGACGAAGTAATGCTATCTAACTGCATCCCCTCAGTCCCCGAACTACCTAAGGCCCTCGCGAAATGGTCCACGCTGTCCTCCGTCTTGACTTTGATGAGAGTAAACTTGCGCCATCTGCTTTCTCATATTCATTCAAGGAAACGACTGATGGATGACGCTAGGAGGGAACTTATCAGGCGGAGGGGGGACTTCGAGTTGGAACTGACATTCGACTCCACCAAGGTTGGCGAAGGGGATGGAGGAGGTAAGGGCAATCAGGACGATTTAAACGCCACATTTGCTCCTGCTGCTGCCAAGGGCGGGGGAGGAGACGAGGGCAACACGCTCATAGACCAAAACGACGAGAGTTTGCAGTTGGCCATCCTGAACTCTCTGAACAACACAGCAAAAAAAGAGATGGAAGATAGAGAGGCAGAGGACAGCATCGGGCACGCGTCCTGCATAGGATTCGTACCTCGTCCGAAGAATGACTCCTCAAGCATCAGAAAAATGCTTGAGGAGATCCACGTCACTCTCAGGTGGTTTATGCTTGTCGATGGAAACGATGGAAGGCAAGGCAAAGGTGCTCCAAGTGTCAGCGATTTGCTTGGTCTGAGTATCGACAAGGACGCCAAAGCCACAGCACAGAAACCAGAAACTGACGCAGCACTTGCCATTTCAATTCTGAGGCAGCAGGTCCTTGACGTGATCACTGAGGGTTTTGTTCTCTTCTACCCCACAGTTTGGCATAGAATTTTGCTCCTTCGTGAGCTCATGAACTCCCCCCACTTTGTTGCTTCAACAAATTACTACCAGGGAGGCGACAGGAGAGTCTTTCACCCCGAGCTCCGCAGATGCTTAGCTCGCAACCTGTGCAAGGCCGAGTACATTCACGGGATGATAGATGCGGCATGGAGAAGAAAAGTGCCAGCGAGAGAGAACCTCAGGGAGCAAATCGGTGGAATTTCAGACGAGCAGCGAGAAGAAAGGCAAGAATGGAAACTCCATGTTGTCGAGGGAGTGAACTTGAAGGAGATTTGCTTCAATGAGGACTCGGACGACGTCATTGGGGCGTGGGGAACGGAAGAGATAAAGAGTATCGTTTCAAAGCTTCTAATCAGCTGCGTAATGGAAGCAGAAGGAAGGGTCGAAAGGGTAAAGAGTGGGGGCTGGAACGAGGGAGACGAAAGCGCTGATTTGATCTTGATCAAGAGTATCCATGAGCATATCGTGAAGCTTGTCGTCAAGAAGGAGGAAAGGGATGGGGAGGGCAACGAAGAAGAACCACTAGAGAATGCCATCGAGAATGTACTACTCAAGCACGCCACAGAAATGATAAATAGCGCCAAGGTCACGGTCGAGCGCATCAGGAATAGGCTCGAGGAAGGAAACTGGAGGGAAATGGGAGAGGCAATGGAGGGAAGCTACCTCGCCAAGGTCCTGGATAAGTTCTGCTGGGACGTCGTTAAACTGACGAGCGGGGGTAGGGGACGAGAGGGCCGCGGAGAGCTGCACGTCTCTCTCATCCCAGGGACCCTCAATCTCATAAAGTACGTCGACGACCTTAACTCGACAGCCTCCGAGATGTCCGGCAACGACGAGGAGTTCGAACTTCGCTGGGGTTGGAGCGTACGACTTGAAAAAGCACTGGTCAGGCTTGGGGCTGAGCTTGCTTGCGACATGGTCGATGGGGTTGGAGGTGCCGAAGAGCAGATGGAGAAGGATTGGAGGGGATGGCTTGACGGAAGTGTGCTCTTTTCTCACGGCTGGAAGAATTGGAATTCATCTTTTGGAAGGCGCGGCACAGCCATCAAGGACATAGAACGGCTCAAAGATACCGTTGAGGCCTGGAGAGACGCGAGCAAGGGGAGTTTCCTTGTCGAAGAGGACCTAGAGTGGGGACTGGGTCAGGGGAAGGTCCCCGAGGAGCTATATTTGAGTGACAGTGTGGCCCTTACGCCGAATCTCACCAGGCCCAGCTCTAGGGGCAGTCTAGAACAAGGGATGGAGCCTGGAAGGATCAGCCCAGGGGTAAGAGGCAACCTTCTCCCCTCCTTGTCAATCCCCGGCGAGGGCGAGCTTGAATCCAAGGTCTTCTTGGAGGAGCTCATCAACGGCACAGGAAGTGGAAGAGAGATGGACATTTGGTGCAAAGAGAAGATACCTAAACTGGGAGAGGGAGTTGCAAAGGACGACGAGACTGACGGGACACTGAAAAATGTCATGGCGATTCTAGAACCGGCCCGGAGAACGCTTCTGTCTATCTTGATAAAGAGCAATCCCGCGTTATTGCAAGCGACGTTGACCAAGGCTAGGTTGAAACCTTGGGTGAGTGATGACGTCCACGAGAGCATGCTTTCTCCTGGTAGTCACACTTCAGCAAGCAGAGGAGCGGGCAGCTTTGAGGTGTTCAGTTGGACGTCCTTGGTGTTTGGAGCGTGGGCTACCGCCGAGAGCGTAATTTTCAACATTTCATGTGTTCTCATGTGCGAGTGCGACAGTTTGGCTGAGGCTATGGTGAAATCGAAGCAGACTTGCGAGAGAATGGTGCACAACGCAACTTGTTTGATGAAGGGGGAGAGGCTCGTCCCTGTCGACCTCAAGGGCGACAAGCTTACGATGGAGAGGCCGGGGGAGTCGAAGAGGAGCGACAGAGTAAGAGAGGAGTGGGGCAAGAGCAGTGCGAACAAGAGGTTAAGGAGGTGGGTGAGGCACCATCCTAGGTGCAACTGGACTCTCCTTCAGGCCTTGTCCAAGGCAATGTTCGAGCTCGGTTTGGGCGGCGGGGGAATCTTGAGACGAGAGGAAGGAGGAATCAACGAGGAGGGCAGTATCGAGAGCTCCTTAGGGAGCATGCACCACCACGTCATCGCCACAGCTCAGGGAGGGAAGAAACAAAATCAGCTGCAGCTCAAGGAGCTCGTTGCGTTCTTGGTAGGAGGCAAGGGGAGCAGCGGCCACAATTTTGACGACATCGTTGAAGTCCTGAGAGTCAGAGAGTGCGCTGCCGTCGTCCGTAGCGTTGCCCTAGATGTGATGAGGGCAATACTGAGAAAGGTGAAGTTCGACGAGCCCATTGAGGAGGGAGTCAAGATTATTGCCGAAAGGTTGACGAAGGTGAACAAGGAGGGAAGTATTAAGCACCCCGTGGACACCCTTGGAGGAGCCGGTGACGGATTGATGAAGGTCCTGAGAAGCTGGAGGAAGCTCCTCCTCACCATGTGGGGATTGGGAGGGGCGAGTACACTGGGAGAAATGAAATTCGTACCTGGAAACACGATGCTCTCTCAGATCGTACTCAGCACGCAAGAGTCTGGTTACGAGTGGCGCTACAACGTCTTCGACACCATTCGCGATGGTGGAGTTGTCGAGGTTCTAGCCAAGGCGCTGAGAACGGAGGTGGACAGGGAGAGAAGAGATGTTGCACTCAGGGCTTTTGAGAACTTGTCAATGCAGTTGGCCAAGGGGGAAAAGGGAAGAAACCAAAACATGGACTTATTCGACGACGTGGGGAGTTTCACAAGCTTGAGCAGGAACAACTCTGAGAGCTCTCTCAACTCTATGGTCGGCGGTGGAATGGTTGACAGCTGCACCACGAGCATCGAGGCCATACTCAACGCTCTGGTCTCTGAAATGAACGAAACCGTTATTCGGCTCGAGACGTATGGCAGTAGGCGTGTCATTTACTCCAAGGCGTGCGCAGAATCCAGCAGCAAAGACATCGTTGGAGAGAAAAGTGCAAGGTGGGGCCGAAAGGGAGGTGTGAAATTGGGCGAGCGCAAGGTTGTAGGGTGCGGTGGCGGAGGCAAAGTGGAGGAATGCGCGAGAGGCATGGGAGTTAGTGTTTGGTTGGAAATCGCGGAGGACGGGTTCCAAAGCCTGGACAAGCTGTCAGGAGAGAGAGTAGAGGAAAAGAAGGAGGAGGATTTCCCTTGGCTCAAAAAGGGCAGGGGTAAGGACCTAATGCAGGTCCCCCTGGTATGGGGGAAGGTCAGGGGAGGGGACGAGGGACGGGACAAGGAGGACCAAGGAAGCGGTAGCAGTGATGTCAGCAGCAAGGGAGATTTCGTGAAGAGCAGCGAGTTCATGCAGTCCCATTACCCCGTCGTTAGCGTTGTCAAGGACAGCAAGGGTGTATGGAGGGTCGAATACCAGTTGTACGACAGCAGGGAGGACCTCTTCAGGGTATGCAGGGGAGCAGAAATTAAGGCCGATAAAGGCAGGAGAGTGCACATTACCTGCGTCTGCGAAGTCGAGGGGGAGGATGAGGACAGGAAGGCGAAGATGGGCGTCTTTTACGACGGAGCAGAAGGAGGGGAAGACCTTGATATAGCAGATTTGGCATTTGAGGGCAATAGCGACAGCGAGGATGGCACGGAGGAGTGGGTTCCTGTGACTGCCTTCAGCCTGCTCTCTGTCATGATGCACAAACAATCTCCTTCACCCGCCGTTAGGCAAGCGCTCAAGATGTCAGGTCCCCGATCTCTGAACGACAAGGAGATCGCAGATGCAGACGAGCACTTTTTTAGGCTGGTCAGCCTTCTCCTTGCAGTTTGTAAGACAAGTGTGTGCTTCATGACAACAGTCATCAACGCCTCCTCAAGATACGCCCCTCTTCTCCTCAGGAGCTTGGCTATCACTGGTGCGGGATGCCGAAGGGCGAGTATTAGGCTGCTGGAGATTGTATTGGTGGCGGGGAACGTGAGCTTGACGAGCATCGAGAGGGAGAGGTTGTTAATGGGGGGTGAACTGGAAACGAGCGTAAACTCCGGAATGCAAGACACGGATGCGAGCATGAACAATGAGGTCTTGGATCCTATCATGAAAACCCCTACTCGCGCCGGAATGTCGCCCATAACGAGTCCCTTGACCAGTCCAGCAGTTGGAAGCGGGGCCAAGGCCGTCACCCAGAGAAGAGAGGGACTCAAATCCATCTCCGAATACATTTGTCAACTCATCGGCCTGTCAGAGTGCGCGTTCGTGATCACAAAAGTCAGGGGTGAGACTTCGACTATGCTTAATGCTTTGAAGGGAGACGGCTGGAAGGAGTTCTCGGGTGCCGATGACGGGGAGGCGTGCAAGAGGCTTGTTTGTGCAGACATTAGTGGAATTGGTTACGTACTGGCTGCCACTTTGGCACAAGATCTAGACCAGAGAACGTCAGCTAGAGAAGAGATGGACGAAAAGGACGAGAAGACCAAAAACTCTCCCAGAGCTTCCAAGAGTGAACCTAAAAAGTGGAAGAACAAGGCCGGAAGGAACGCTTCTTCTTTGGTCCGAGACTTGTCCTTGCTCACAAGGACCCTCTTGAGAGACGGCGGAGAAGGCTGGAAAAGCTCTATCACCAAGGTGCTTCGCTCAGGCCTCTACAAGATTTCCACCATCGTCGGAAAGGATATCAAGGACACCAGCGAGTTATGCCGCGTCATCGGACCCAGTCTCACTGCCTTCAATGTGCTAAACGGCTACGGAACTGGCCTGGAGGTGGGTTGCGGCGTATTTGTGGAAGAAGGAACAAAGATCTACGACCCTGAAGTCGCTGTCAGGGTTGCGTCTGGAACAAAGGAGGAGGAGGAAGATTTGATCAGCGTGACCGACAAGGTTTACAGGGCAACCATCGTTTGGATTGGAGGTGAGGAGGATGGGGAAGAAGAAGGAAAGCTCGTGGCCGTTTTGGAAGAGGACGACGAGGAGGGTGAGGAGGGAAGGGCCAATATGCCGAAACCGCTGGCGGTGGTCTTGAGGGGGAAGGAGGTTAGGGAAAAGCTTGATGGCTTCCACGAGGCATTCCATCAGTCTGGAGTTGCGAGGGGGAGCGTTGCTATTGGGATGGAAGACATCATTGGCAACATTGTTGACGCCGTTTGGAAGCTCATCGACTTGATGCCAAGCGTTCACCTGGGAGAGGGAGATCAGGGAAGCGAGGAAAACATCGATCTTCCCAGCCTTCGCGCAAGGTGTGATACGGTCCTTGTCGCAAGCAGGGTGAGGGCCAAGGGCATAAGGTGCCTAGGGATCATTATGGAGAATCCAAAGTATGCGACTGAATTCATAAGAAAGGGTATGTTGGGCGGTTTGGTAAAGCTGGCTAGCACCGACGTAGGGGTTAGTGCTCATCTGGCGCTCGGAGGGGACGCCGGAGGCAAACAAAGCCTACGCTCCGTGATGAACATCCTGACAAACCAGAGCCTCTCGACTTCTTCCACCCGAACCTTCTCTTCCTATCTCTGGGAACGTATGTTCCTCGTGAATCCAGTCCAGAGGATACTGGGAAGCTGCAAGGACGAAGCAAAGATGCGATTTAAGAGGTGGTACGACGGCAAGGTCAGAACGGTCGTCGGAAATAGTTTAGAAATCAAGCCCTTGGGGGGGAAGATTAGCAGGGAGAAGGGAAAGTGGTACGTCGAGGCCACATCTCACTTCCCGACGTTACAACTGAGCGGAATGACAGTCGGCGTGAAGCAGCCTACGAACTCCGGGATGTGGTACTACGAGGTCACTTTGGAGAGCGACGGACTTATGCAGATTGGCTGGTGCGGCGGAAAGTTCGAGTGCGATCCCTTGAGGGGACAGGGGGTTGGCGACCATATCAGATCCTGGGCTTTCGACGGTCTACGAAAGAAGAAGTGGAACGTGACCTCTGAAATATACGGAAGGAGGTGGAGAGCTGGGGACGTGGTGGGGAGCATGCTCGATGTGGCAAGGAGGGAGATTAGGTTCTGGCTCAACGGCCAAGACATGGGCAAGGCCTTCACCAACGTTGTGATCACTGAGCGGGACGGGCTCGACGGGGAGGTCGAGGGGCTGCGTCCAGCCGCCAGCCTGAACACGGGACAAAAGGCATTCTTCAACTTTGGGCATGTGCCATTCAGCTTCCTGCCTGACCCAGCCACCTTCCTTCCAAGCGGCATAGGGGGCGACGAGGTTGTTAGGGCAGTGGGTGAGGGCGTTCTCTACAGCGGTATTGGGAATGGAAAGGGTAGCAAGTTCTTGGGCGGCAGGGTTCACGCAAACCAGACCAAGAACATAGTCTTTGACCCCTCTGACATGTCGATAACTTCAAACATTGGGGTTATTGACCTTGGAAGTGTTGATATTGACAAATTCAGTGAGGAGGGTGGTGCAAATGTCATAAATGAAGTCTTTGTGAGTGGAGTAGACGTGGACTTGGAGGCCCTCGGCGCAGGAACAGACAAGAACCCCGACAAGATAGACTTCAACGACGATGCTGCTGACGAACTCGTCGGGGAAGGGGGGGTAGACGAAGCGGCACCTAACGTTACAGCTGGAAACGAAGGCGAGGAAGACGGCAGGGACAGGAACGAGGGAGAGGATTATGGAGTCGATGTCCATGATGGTGTCGGCGATCAGCGGGACGCTGGAGATGAAGACGAGGAAGACCTCGAAGTATTGGAACAGCAACGGCAGATGCTGATCGAAAATCTCATTGGCATGGGGTTCCCCTATGAGTGGGCAATCAGGGCAGCTGATAGTATGCAGCCCATGAACGAGAGCCTGGCCATAGCATGGATTATTGAACGCATGGAACAGGAGGATGGCAAAATCGACGACGGGGACATAGGTGACGTCGGCGGCGGCGAAGAAGAAGGGGAGGGTGGTGGTAGTGAGGAGGAAGAGGAGGAAGAGGAAGAGGATGAGGAGGAGGAGGACGAGGAGGAGGAAGAGGAGGCGAGGGGTCAAGTGGGGGGGGGGGGTGAGAGGGATGGACGAGAGTACGAGGTGGGCGATGACGAGGCCGGAAGTTACCTCCAAAGTCTCGGATTCAGGGACATAACGAACGGTAGCGGAAACAACGACCTTGATCTTGGCCGGGAGGCCCTCATCTCATCTGTCTCATCGTTGGGATTGGGAATCCACGTCGACGAGGACGGTGCAGAGGACAAGGGGTGGAAAAAGGAGCACATTTACGACGAGAGCCTTTTTGATGGCGACGGCGAGGGCAATGGCGAGAATTGGGAGAGGGGCAGATTCAGCATGGTAAGGGACGGCGCTCTCAACGTTGGGGGGAGGCACTCGATCGAGCAGCTCTCGACCTTGATGCAAATAATTCATGGATGTACCGAGGACTCTTTCTCCGAGCTCTGCGTGGTCGTAGAGACAGTGCTGTCAATATTGTACGGCAGGACAGCGATGGCATCTCTCCTGTCGCACGTGCCTGGAGCTGTCGGGGAGCTTGAGGACAAAGGGACAAAAGGGGGAGGAATCGTCGCGCTGGCTGGCTGGAGAATCGGAATGATGTCAGCCCCAGGCATAGGGGGAGGCGTCAAGGGAAACTGGGGACCGAGTGGCGCGCCAGCTATGCTTGACGCGAGGCAGAATTTTGGCGTAGCAGGAGTCGACAACAAGGGCTGGGAGAAGGAGGGCTTTGGAGTCCCAAGTATGGTTAAGATAGTCTTGGAGGGCGCAGAGGGGGAGGGCAAGGTTGTAGAAGGGTTTATCAAAGAATTGCGGGACCCTGAAGTCATGAAGAGATGGGTCGAGTTTTTGAAGCTTTACCTCTTCAGAGAGAGAAGCCAGTACGAGCTGGGGTGGGGAAAGAGGAAGCACATGCTCTCGAGGCTCACCGGGCCTCGCAACAACTTGCACCACACCATGGGCAGGGACTCCAACGAAACCTTCGATCACATCAAGAACGAGCCTGAAGGGGACTCCGATGAAGAGGACTTTGACGGAAAGGAGGACGAGGGCGACTGCGATGACTTTGGAGGTAAAAAGGGTGGGGAGGACGACGGAGGCGTGGAATATCTCAAGAGGGGCTTCAAGAGGTGGCTGGAGGGAGAAAAAGAGCCGGGATACAGCTGGGATGACCTAATCAACTCCCTCGATGCCGACAGAAGAAGAAGCAAGGCGGCGAGAATCCAGCAGGTTGGAGGCATCCTTTGCGTCTTTGCTCACTATGCTCTCGGGGGAGGATTCGGGGGAGAAGCGGGGGGCGATGAAGTGGTGGAGCCTCCTAGAATCACCAAGGAGACAAGGTCAGGGGGCGGCACCGTATCGGGGGGCGGAGGGGGCCACTTGGTTCCCAATCCCTCCTCGATCCTCTCGGCATTCATTGAGTTTTTGTCTTCCCTAATCGCGTCGTCGGCGACGGCTTTTGAGCTCTCTCTGCTCGACGCAACCCTCGATGATGTCGTCTGGGGCGGTGTTCGAATCAGTAAGTGCGCGACCACTTCAGCCGCCAGGGGGGAGGGATGGGGTGAGGTGTGCGGTGACAGGAGGAGGAGCTGCGGGGGACGGATCCAGAGGCCACCCGGGGACGGGGCCCCCCTCGTTTACAGGGCGGGCTTCGACGAGGGGAGGGGATGCTCCGACGGGGCGTGCCTTACGAGGCCTAACCTCACTTGGGCCAGCTGGGCACTTTCCACAGCGATGGACTTCTTCGACGTATTTACTTACTTTGAAAAGGGCCCAAACGCCGGCGACTACGAAGGTCTGGACGCCGCGATCAGCGCTGCCAGCTCCGCTTACAACGCCCGAACTCTGGCGAGCCTCCTTAACTGCGCCTGCAACTCGAACAACCTCACCGCCAGGAAGATGGCGCTCGACCTGTGCTCCAGGCTGGTGCGCACGCAGAGGTCTTTAATGGGTCGTGGCAGCCTCCCCCCGTCCAAGCACAACAACGTGATAATAAGCACTAGGCACGAGCAGAAGATAGCTCGGCTAATGTCAAGCAGGTTGACCATGGAGGCAAACTTCCCGCCCATGGTAAGGGCCGACCCAGGCGGTAGCTTCGACGCCGGTTTGATGCACAGGAAGATCTTCGGTTGGGGAAGCGGGGGAAGCAGCCCCACCCGTCGGGACATGGGCACGGGGGGGATGGTCACGAAAGCACTGGGGGTTATGGACTTCGCATTCGAAGGGGGGAAGGGGAGCGGGAGGGTGCACTGTATGAGGAGGACGCAAGGGTCGCCGTACTTGTGCACGCTGGCGGGAACGCTGGCTCAGTTCATCCTTGTTAGGGAGAAGAAAAAAGAATTTATTAAGGGGAGAAAGAAAGGGGACCAGGGGGGAGACGGGGGGAGGGGAAAGTCAAAGGAAGACTTGGGGGTAAAGGTAGTCGTGATAGAGGTTAGGAGTCACGGCGTCTGGCTGTGCGTTTCCAAGAAGGCTGGATTCCTTCCCTCTTTGGTTTCCGTCAAGGTTCGGGTTTCGGCGTTCTCCGAGCTCTGGGACTCGGCCGACGGGTCTGCCGGGGGTGGGAGGTGGAGGGACTCTCACCCCATCGAGTGGGACCTCGACAAGGCTGCTCTCGAGAGCCTCGAGGGTTCTGGGGGTGGAGGCCTTGGGTCAGGAGGAGCCCGGAAGTACATCCAAGGCTGCTCCCCTGACACGAGCTACAGAATATCTTTGGAGGTAGGGGTTGGGGTTACCAAGGACACGGGTGGTGAGTACGAGGCTTTGGAGCACTCCGTCAGGAGGAGGGATGGCGTCGCGACATTCGTGACCTCCCCGAAGCCCATCTTCGCCCTGTCCCCGCACTCGTGCGGGCCGAACTTGAAGCTTAGCGGGGGGACCAGGGGCGCCAGACTCCGGGTCGTTAACACCGCTAACAAGCGTTGGAGCGGCGTAAGGGCTGTTACGGGTTTCGACAGCGGCGTTTGGTGCTGGGACGTTCGCGTCGTAAAGTGCGTCAGCAAGAACATCTTCATTGGGGTCAGCGATGAGAGGGGGAGCCTGGACAACTACGTCGGGTCGGACAGGTGGGGCTGGGGTTACCTGGCGAACAAGGCGATCTGGCACAACAAGGGCAAGGTGAAGGCCTACGGTGAGCAGTTCAAGGAGGGCGACGCCATCAGCGTGCGGCTAGACATGGACAGGGGGACTCTGAGCTTCGCCAGGAACGGGAGGCCGCTGGGGGAGGCGGTTAAGGGACTGGAGGGGACGCTGTACCCGGCGTTCAGCATGTACAACAAGGACGACTGCCTGGAGCTGGAGGAATGCTGGAGCGGGGGGAACCCTAACTTAGAGAGGAAGGGGGGGAAAGGGAAGAAGGGGGGGGAGGGGGGGGGAGACTTGGGGGTTAAGGGAACGGCGAGGGCAGTTAGGGCGGCGTTCATGGTCGCGGAGGTAGTGGCAGGGCTGGAAGGGATGGAGGGAGGGAAGGAAGGGAGCGAGGAGAAGGAGGTGGAAAGGTTCGACGAGAGCACAATGACGACGGGAATGGGAGGCAAGAAAGGGGAGGGGGAGGACGGGGAGGAGGGACAGGAGGAGGAGGATAAAGAAGAGCTGGAGGTTGGGGGAGAGGGGGAAGATGAGGAAGGAGGGACGGGTGCGGGAGCAAAGTTCCCAGCGTTCTTGGTGGAGGGAGTGGCGGAGACTTGGAGGAGGATGGAGAACACGTCTCATTTGCACTATCTGCCCCCCGGCGTATTTGACGGTGGTGCCATCGGCGGAGGTGGCGTGACGATCGATTCCTCCCTAACTTCCACCTTCGGTCACGGCCTGACTGCCGGGGACGACGTTATTGTCGGGGGGGAGGGGGCGGAGGGGGGCACCTGCAACGGCACGACCTGCACGGTCGTCGGGGTAGCCAGGGGGTCCCTCTGGTACGTTGTCAGGGGGTGGGGGGAGACGGAGAAGAAGGAGGCGCTGGAGAGGGCGGCGGGAGGAGGGGGGGGGACGACGGGGGGGCAAGCATTGGGAGGGGAAGCCTTCCCGCCCCCGGCACCCCTACTACCGGTGTTCGACGGGTACGAGTTTGGAGTCAGGGGGGAGGGAGGGAGCAGCGTTGGAGTCGGGTGCTGGAACAGGAAGGTATTCGAAGGGATCATGGAGGAAGAAAGAGGAGCCATCATCAAGGGAGGAAGCTGCGTTGCTACGGGGGGCGATGTGGCTGAGGAAGAGGAGGAGGAGGGGAGCGTGGGAGGACTTGGGAAGAGCGTTTGGAAGAGGGGCAATGAGTGGGATGAAGAGGGGGAGAGAGAGTGGGAATTGGATCGGGAACGGCTTGAAAAGTTGCTTTCTCGGAGATGGACGCTTCAAGAGGATGAGTGCCTTAAAAGGTACATTGAAATGTGTACAGATATATGTAACGTCGGTACGGCAAGTTGCCTTAGTAGAGAAATGTTAGGGATGGGGGGAGAGATGGGGTGGGGCGCAGAGCGTAGGAAGGGTGACGAGGAGGGGAAGGAATGCGAGGTGAAGGAAGGCTCGGGGAAGGAAGGCCTGGAAGACAAGGACAGCAGCCAAGATAAGGACGCCGACGTCAAAGATGACGTCAGGAAGGAAAAGGACGAGCTAGTATCTAGGATTCTAAGCCGCGGCTCGTCCAGCGGTCTGTCCGACGGGCAGGCTTCGTCTGGTTTGGTCGTATCCTCCCCCCCTGACGCAGCCCCCCCAGCAGCCGGGTCGGACGGTGAGAGTGTCCAAGCCAGGATGACAAGACTCCTCAGGGCTAACGCCCGTTCTAATCTACGGGACGCACTCCGGGAGGCTAAGGGTACCGTCGGACAATTGGACGGGAGGGGTCTATGCGTTGTTCCAACGAGACTTACTAGGAAATTCAAGGTGGACGAAATATTCGCGAGGGCGAGCTTGATTGTTAGAGTTAATGAAGGGATTAGAGCGGTTGGGGGGATTTTGGGGATTGGTGAAGCACAAGGACCGACGGGGGAGAAAGGGAATGACTGTAAGGTTGAAGGGGTCGTTATGAGAGGGAGGGGAAGGGTATTTAGGGAGGTTAAAATTAGAATCATGGGAACATCTAGGGGGGATGGGAAAAGGGAGAGCGGGGGAGGGGGGATGGGGAAGGGGGGGGAGGGGAAGTTCAGGACAGCCAAGGCGGCAATAAGGAACTACAGGGGAGCCATGGGGGGGCTAAGGGAGCAGGAGGTCTGGAAGGACCCGGCTTGGATGTGCGGGTCGGAGCAGGACTTCGTGGACCTTCTGGTTGGGGCGGTGGAGGAAGCGGGGGTTGAGCTCCTGGAGGAGAACGGGGGTCGGGGTCGGGGGGGACTTATGGTAGCTAGGGGTCGGGGGGGGGGAAGGGGGGGAGAGGACTACTGGTACTTTGGTGTCCTAGTTGGGCTCGCCGTGTCGCACGGGGTGGGGCTGGGGGGGCTGGAACTTCACCCCTCCATATACAAGGTCTTCAGCGGGGTAAGGTTGGGGAGGAAGGACCTATGGGAGAAGGACGAGAGGGTAGGGATGGTTGGGGACGTCATGGGGCAGGTCGACAACCTTGGGGTTAAGGAGGGGGGGGGGGGGGAGGGGGGGTTTGGGGACGCTGTGGGGGAGGTGGAGGCGTTGCTGGGGTCAACAAGCTTCACCGTGGGGGGCGAGGAAGGGGGGGAGCTACTGCACCTTCAGGGAGCCAGGAAGTTGGAGACGGTGGGAGACTGCAAGCTGTATGGGGGGCTCATCAGGAGGCACGCACTGCTGGAGGACTGGGAGAAAGTTCAGGGGATGTACGACGGCATTGTCAGCATCGTACCGGCTGCGGGCCTGGCACTGCTGGACTGGAAGGATTGGGGGGAACTGGTGAGAGGGGAGTGGAGGGACTGAGGGAAAACGGAACGGGAAGGGGGAGGGGGGGGGTGGCGGGGGGTATAATATGGGGGGAAATAGATTTTTGGGTTGTACAGTGGCGAAGGAGAAGGAATCATTTGGAATATAATAAATTTGTTTTGAGAGGAAGATTGAATTTAAAATTTTACCACACACCCTCGAACTTCTTGCTCACGATGTCCCTCCCTTCCCCCCCCTCCCCCTCTTCGCACGGTGCGTCTCTGATGTTCCCGTGTTTCCTCTTAATGTCATCCGCGTACCTTTCCGTGACGCACTCAACGTGGTGTGACCTATAGTTCTTCTTGCCCCCCGACCTGAAGATGGGCTCAGCAACCACCAGCCTAGAGGCACCCGCCGCAATGAAGGAGCGGCAGGTTTGGCACGTCGGCCTTGTGCCGAATCGCGAAGCCCTGTCGAAAAAGTAAGAGTTGACACTTGGACGTCTATGCAAGGCATGCAAGGGAGGATTCGACACCTTCTTTCGCTTGGGGGAAGTATCCCGCTTGGGGGAAGCATTCCGCTTCCACTGCAGCATTGAGAGGGCGTTTGGCTTGAGTTTCTTACCTCCCTCCTCTTCAGTTCCCTTTGTGTCAGCCTTTCTCTTTTTTGATACCTTTTCTGGAGTTATCAAGTGATGTGGGATATGCGGTTTCATTCTAGAAGAGGGGTGGTAGAGGAGGGGTGTAGAAGAGGGGTGGGAGGGGTTGAAGTGGGGTTGAAGAGGGGTTGAAGAGGGGTTGAAGAGGGGTCGGGAGAGCAGTGTTGTGTGGTGACTGAAATTAACTGCAATTAGACTGAAATTAGACTGAAATTAGTGTGTTACAGGCACTATTGATATGCAATTATTGCTTAGATGTATTCTTATTGCTTTAGAGATGTATTCTTGGATGTATTCTTGGATGTATTCTCTTTAGGGTTCCTTTTTTCAGGTTTCCTTTCCTTTCTTTTTTCATTCTCTCTCAAAGTTCAAAGTTAAATCCTAAACAAACTATGGACACTGTTTGTTCACCCCATGACGCTATCTACCTAATACTAGGGAAAAATTTTCAGGACATTCCTCTGCACTTTCTGAGGCAAAGGTGGATCTTGGAATCGCCCCCGAAATCCTCAACCATTTTCCCCGAATCTTTCTTGCAACATTTTGCTCCCCAGAATAGGCCATTAATATGACTTCAAAGATTATTGTAAGTACACTATGTGGATAATATGGATATAACTATCCACATATCTCTTGCAATCCAGTTGAAATTGGCGGGGAGGTTATTTGAGGCTTAAAACTGGCTTCATTTAATATCCTTCGGGTTGGTTAGAGTGAACTCTAACAGGGTTATATCTTCTCTATTTATACGTGTATGTGATTTATAAATGCTTGATATTGATTATGTATTCAATCTGTCTGTGTTTTAATGAAATTAGCGTGGTAGTAATGTGATTGAGGGAAATAATTAGAGGGAAGCAAATCGAGTCGAGGATCTTCTTTTTATCTTCTCTTTATCTTCTCTATATTACGTATCTAATCAACACACAACCAACACACATACACTACACACATATACACACAGATTCCTATACAATCACGATCATTACATAGAAATCACTGGTCAAGTAGAACATTAACAATAACAGCTGTAGATAGTCATGATGCTCTCCTCTTATATCATATACCATCATCTAATCTATCCACAAAACAAACAAGACAACTTAAAGTTATATGGGTAAGAGATTGGAATAGACATGATGGTGCAACATGTAAAAAGGGAGGTAAGAGAAAAGAGGAGAGGAGAGGAGAGGAGAGGAGAAGAGGAGGAGAGGAGAGAGAAAAGAGAAGAGAAAAGAGAGAAAAGAGAGAAAACAACAGACCAAACAACAGACCTTCTTTCTCCCACCCCCACCAAGAGATTATTCTATACACAAATATGAGAATAAAACTCACACCTCCACACCACACCTCCACACCTCTAGGTCAAGGTCTAGTTCTCTACGCCGAGGACATATCAAACGGATACCGTCGTGTATACCATCTCTCCACCTCCTACGTTGACGCCATGTCAACAATCCGTCGTAACACCCTCGGTACCTCAACCTCTACCGTCGACCTCCCCTCCCAAAGGTATTTAATAGCAACGGTCTTCAACTACAGCTTAGAGAGCAGTTGGTCAGGTGTATACGCCCGCTACAAAGTGAACGTCCGTGATGGTGAGCTTACCTACACGGTTACTAAAGGGTGGGGGGACTTTAGGACTCTTGCGGGGGATGAGGTTTGGAGACTTGTTGAGAAAGATAACGAGGGGGGAAGAGATAGCGGAGGGGGGGAGGTTAAAGGAACACCTAAAAGGAACAGCGGGGGTATCACTGGTAGACTAAGGACACTAAGCAGCGGTGCAAGGTCGGGGGGAGGTGGAAGGTCGTCAGATGGTGTGTCTAGTAATCCCCCCTCCCCCTCTTCCTCTTCAACGAACTATAACAGTTGGTCAATATCCTCTCGAATCAAGCACTTAAACCGTGTCCTAGAACGTTGTTGCACCGTCGACCCTGCAGGTGTTAGAAGGTGGTGCGAAAGGGAGGGGAGAAGGAGAAGCGTACTGGAGAGATGGGGGGATAAGGGGGAGTGGGTTAAAGTTGATAAACCAACTGGGGGTGTGGTTGTTATGGGGAGGGGGGAAAATAAGGGGAGGGGAGGGGTACAGACCGTACACGAGGAGGAGGGAGGAGGGGGGGGAGGGGGGGGAGGGGAGATGGTTGTTAACACGGACGCGGTCACAGGGGGACTTAAGGCGAGGGCTATGGAATGGGCGAGGGGTGTTGACCTACTTACCCTAGCTTTCCTTGGTGTGGTGGCGGCGTACGATAGTAGGGCTGCTGCGGGGTTCGTGGTCTGCCTGGTATGGCTTGAGGTTAGAGCGATGTGGGGGGAAATTGGGACGGGGGGGAAGGATGAGGAAGAGGAGGAAGAGAGGAATGAGAACAAGACGAGGAAGGTGAGGATTAAACCTTTCAAGTTGGAGGGTTGGAGAACAACGAAAATGACAAAGGAGATAACTTAACAACCACTAAACCCCCCTCCTCCCCCTCCCCCCCCCCCACCCCCTCAGTCCTCGGTGTCCTCTGCCCCTGTAACTCGTCGTCTCTCCAACGCCGGCGTAACCCCTGGTCCCTCCCCTCTCCTTCCACCCTCCGTTTCCATGACCCTAGGTTCCCCCCTCCCAACCTGGCCCTCCAGCCCTGTTAACTGCTCCTCATCCCCACCCTCTAACCTCTTCCGTGTTAGAGGTCCTAATTACTTCAAGGAGAAAGTAAAAGTCCCTAGTAGTACAGCGCTGTTTCCGTTAAGGGGGGTGGATTTATGGCTCACGGATAACGCTATGAGCGAGATCGCTAGACACCCTGACATGCTTGGTGGTGAGTTAGGGGATAAGGAGACTTTGGTCGTTAACTTCATGATGCCCTGGGGTAACCTTGTAGCTTACTTTGACATGAGCGAGTACAAGGAGGGGGAGAGTCTAAGCTGGGACAGGTTCCTAGTTGGCGACCAGGCGTACAGGGACAAGAGGTTGAAGTTGTTGCCTGTCGTTGTTGAGGGCCCTTGGATATGTCAGAGGGCTATTGGACCTGGTAACGCACCAGCGGTTATCGGGAAAGCACTACCCGTACAGTACCACAGGAAGGTAGGCAAGTACTTCGAGGTTGACCTTGTCGTCATGAGCTCGTCGGTGGCTAGGGGGATACTGTCGATTGTGAAGAGTCACACGAAGAGCATAACGATTGACCTAGCATTCATTATCGAGGGGGCGAAGGAGGACGAACTGCCGGAGAGGGTTATGGGGGCTTTCAGGCTGCATAACTTGGACCCGAACAGGTGCCCGAAGCTACCGGATAAGGTTTTGGAGGGAAGCGAAGACGACTTTCATTAAGGAGGGGGGGGGTTTGGGGG
>BRYA01000540.1:0-10200 GCA_030267965.1 Triparma columacea
TGACATGTTGTCCATCGAAAGCCCTCGACAGCACCTAAAATTGACCCTAACCCAAATCACCGTTTCCGGTATCTAACACACTTACCAGCACACACACACCATATCACCTTATAACCCCCTCTCCTCTATTCTGCCCCCTCACTTTTTCTCTCTCCTCTACATAACCACACTCTTCTATCTTTTATTCATCCCCCATACACATCAACTAAATTTCTATCATACTCACAAACAACTATAACACTTCCACATACTTTGCAACACTCCTTCCACATCTACTAAACTTCCATTATACTTATATAAATCACTATAATACTTCCACAGTACTCAACATATACCTTAAACACTTTCAAAAAAGTCACAACAATACTAAATCAAATCATTTTCTCCTACAAATGTTGCTGCCCTATTAGTTGTTCCCCATCCTCATCATCCTTCGGCATAACACTGCTTACTTTAGCCTTCCCACCTCCAACCTCTATAATGTCTCCACCATCAGCGCCTCGAACACTTGCTCTCCTAATACTTGTTCTCAAAGCACCTAATAGACCACCCTCAGCTTCTGCATTGACACTTGCTCTCCTAACACTCTCTCTTTTTCTAGCATCTCCTGCTCCTGGAATGTATTCAACAGGCACTCTTGCTTTCATAGCATCATCAAACCATTTTGGCTTCTCTTCCTCCCATCTCAACCAATTGGCCTCTACCCAAGCTTTTACTTCCTTTTCATTTGCCTGCCAATGATGTTTTGAGTACTTAAATGTGTACTTTGCCTTGACAGCATCAGAACCCTCTTGAAAAATTTTTACTGTCAAGTCCTTACCCCTTTGAAAGCTGTAGAAGGTGCCCCAATATTTTTTCTCAATGTTGAAGAAAAATACTGCAAACAAAAATATTGTACATGGTATAAATATTCCAACTACTTTCCACGCCAATTTGAGCTTCTCCTCTGCAATATCTACTCTTTCAGCTACTAATATTGCTATTGGAAGACTTCCCATTGTCAACACAAATCCAAACATCCAATACATCCCTCCAACCTCATTAGGATGCCTAAACTGCACAATTGATGTAAAGTCTGTCACAACTTTCACCAACAGTCTGCCGACAATACTAAACACTATTTCAGTGTTGCCACCAACAGGAACCCAATACCAAAAGTCTCCTATCAAGATCTTCACCAACAAGTATAGACCAAGATCAGCACCAATATAGAGAGTAACCCATCTACTGCCAAGTAGCCCTAACACAACTATTGTCATGCACCTTATCACAAGCATACCTGCACTAAAGAGCATCATTGTAACAAATATTATAGATCTTTTTGTTGGATTTGCAGGCACATACCCATAGAAGTTAGGCACTTCCTCTCTCTTGATTGGGTCAGTGTCCCAGTCATAACTGATAGTTGCTGAGGCAAAGCCTGTGGTAATTGCTGACACTGCAACAGAAAGCCATGCTGAAGTTCCAACATCTTTGTCACTTGATGCTATAGCCATAAGTTGAATGATAACTCCGGGTATGGCCTCGGCAAACATTTCTGCCATCTTCATAGCTGTCATCTCAAACATTGGACTAACAGTACACCCAGCCTCATGTTTTTCGCCCTTTGCAACCCTGTAAGCATCAACAGCAGGCTTAAAGCCAATTAAAATAGGAAACCACTCCCTCGTGACCCTCTTCATCCCCAACTTTCTATTCTGACCCCAAACAAAAAGCATCTGAATCCCAATTGACACTACCAAACTTGCGAAAGATGCCTTAAAGTACCCATACTTCTTATCATCCCAAAACATGTACGTCACATACACATCAGTCACCAAATCAGTCATGCTTGTGACAGCACCAACAGTCACCCGTGCTTTCAAGCCAAAGTTTGTCTTAAGGAATAACTCCTTAACAACAACCTTGAGCATTTGTCTTAGCCAGCCATGCTCTCTCATGACTTCTTGTACTTCAGAGTGCTTCTCTGCCCATAAACTTATTGCTTCCTCAACAGAGGTTGTAACTGACATGGTCTTTGTCAGCTCACTCCCGATCTCCCACCCCTTGGCTTCCTCCTCATTCTCATTCAAGCCCTCCTTCGCAGCATCCCTTTTCAGCTTGTTCCTCACCACAGCGCACAACATGGTTCCTACAAAATTGTTCTGCTCTACTAGCACTTTCAGTGCTTCATTGCTTGTGATGAATTCCTTTACAACCTCGACCTCACTCTTCCCTTGTTTCTTCTCCTTCAACCTTTGCATCAGCTGCTTGCCCAATTTTTTCCCATCTTCTATCAACAGTACACTGCTTACTTTACCCTTCCCACTTCCTACCCCTATAATATCTCCACCATCAGCGCCTCCAACACTTGCTCTCCTAATACTTGCTTTAAAAGCACCTGCTAGACCACCCTCAGCTTCAGCATCAACACTTGCTCTCCTGACACTCTCTTTCCTTCTAGCATCTCCATCTGCTGGAATGAACTCAACTGGCACACTAGCTCTAATAGCATCAGTAAACCAATCTGGTTTTTCCACTTCCCACTTCACCCAATTTGCCTCTACCCAAGCTCTCACTTCCTCTTCAATTGATTCCCAATGGTGCTTTGACAATATAATATATGCTGCCTTTGTACGGTCATCTATTCCTTCCTTGAAACTCCTTGCTGATAAATCCTTACCCCTTTGCAAGCTGTAGAAGGTGCCCCAATATTTTTTCTCAATGTTATAGAAAAATACAGCAAACAACACAACTGTACATGGTATAAATATTCCAACTACTTTCCATGCCAATTTAAGACCCTCTCCTGCAACATCTCCCCTTTCAGCTACTAATGTTGCTACTGGAAGACTAGCCATCGTCAACACAAATCCAAACATCCAATACATCCCTCCAACCTCATTAGGATGCCGAAACTGCACAACTGATGTAAAGTCTGTCACCACTTTTACCAACAGTCTGCAGACAATACTACTCATTATTTCTGCATTGCCACCAAGAGGAACCCAATACCAAAAGTCTCCTCTTAAGACTTTCACCAACAAGTATAGACCAAGGTCAGCACTAACATAGAGAGAGACCCATCTACCACTAAGTAGCCCTAACACAACTATTGTCATGCACCTTATCACAAGCATACATGTGCTAAAGAACATCATTGCAATAAATATGATAGATCTTTTGGTAGGATTTGCAGGCACATACCCATAGAAGTCAGGCACTTGCTCTCTTTTCACTGGGTCAGTGTCCCAGTCATAGCTGATAGTTGCTGATGCAAAGCCTGTTGTAAGTGCTGAAACAATAAGTGAGACCCAAGCTGCATCTCCAACATCCCCATCACTTGTTGCAATAGCCATAAGTTGGATAATCACTCCAGGTATTGCTTCTGCAAACATCTCTGCAACTTTCATCAAAGTCAACTCAGTCAGAGCATCAAATGCCTGTCCAGCCTCTTGCTTTTCTCCCTTTGAAACCCTGTGAGCATCAACTGCAGGCTTAAACCCAATCAAAATAGGTAACCACTCCCTAAGCACCTTCATCATCCCCAACTTTCTATTCTGTCCCCAAACAGTAAACATTTGAATCCCTATTGACACTGCCAAACTTGCCAAAGAAGCTTTGAAGTACCCATACTTCTCATCACTCCAAAACATGTATGTCACATACACATCAGTCACTAAATCTGCCATACTAGTAATAGCCCCAACAGTTACTCTCAACTTCAACCCCCAAGGAACTTCCTCCAAAAGCCTGTAGCTAAGTGTCTCAAGCATAGGTCTGAACCATCCATACTCCTCATCAAGCTCCTGTAGAGCAGAGAAATTTAATATGAATGCATCAACTGCAGCAATTGGCTGAGTATTAACAGCTAAACTCCTTGCAAGAGACTCACCAACCTCTCTTCCATCCTCTTCCCCCAGCTCTGTAGCCTTACCATCTACCTTCCTTAACTTACTCAGCTTGTTCTTGAATATAGCACCAAGCATCGGTATGATAAATGCATACTTCTCTGCAGCCTCTCTCAGAACATAGTTTGACCCTATAAATGACTTGACCGCTTCCTCCTTTGTCATTCCCTTCTTCCTGAAAGTTATTGCAACCAACAGTTGCTCTCCCAACAACTGACCTTGTTTTTTCGGATCTAAGCCTGCATAGTCTTGTGCAGTATCATTCACAGCATGTGAAGGAACCAATGCACCTCCGTTGTCCAAGCCAACACTTGCTCTTCTAACACTTGCTCTCAAAGCACCTGCTAAACCACCCTCAGCTTCAGCATCAACACTTGCTCTCCTTACACTCTCTCTCCTTCTAGCATCTCCTGCTCCTGGAATGTATTCAACTGGCACTCTAGCTCTCATTACTTTATCAAACCACTCTGGCTTCTCCTCTTCCCATCTCTCCCAGTTAGCCTCAACCCAAGCTTTCACTTCATCTTCTATTGAACTCCAGTGATGCTTTGACATAGCCATGTGTGCAGCCTTTACTCCGTCGTCTTTCCCTTCTCTAAACCCTTTCATTGTCAATTCCTTACCCTTCTGTAAGCTGTAGAAGGTGCCCCTGTATTTTTTCTCGATGTTATAGAAAAATACAGCAAACAACACAACTGTACATGGTATAAATATTCCAACTACTTTCCATGCAAATATAAGCCATTCGTCTGCAACGCCTCCTCTTTCAGCTACTAAGATAGCTATTGGAAGACTTCCCATTGTCAACAAAAGTCCAAGCACCCAATACATTCCTCCAAGCTCGTAAGGATGCCTGAACTGTACTATAGATGTGAAGTCTGTCACTGCTTTCACCAGTACTCTAGTTACAATACTACTCAATATCTCTACATTTCCCCCTGCAGGAAGCCAATACCAAAAGTCTCCTCTTAATATCTTCACCAACAAGTATAAAAGCAGATCGGCACCAACATAGAGGAAGACCCACCTACCACCAAGTAGCCCTAGCACAACTATTGTCGTGCTCCTTATCAAAAGCATACATGCACTAAAGAATGTCATTGAAGCAAATATGATAGATCTCTTAGTGGGACTTGCAGGCACGTACCCATAGAAGTCAGGCACTTGCTCTCTTCTCACTGGGTCAGTGTCCCAGTCATAACTTATGGTTGCTGAGGCAAAGCCTGTAGTCAATGCTGAAACTGAAAGTGAGACCCAAGCTGCATCTGAAACATCCCCATCATTTGTTGCAATAGCCATAAGTTGGATAATCACTCCTGGTATTGCCTCAGCAAACATCTCAATACATTTCATGAAAGTTAACTCTGTCAGTGCATCTATTGCTTGTCCAGCCTCTTGCTTTGCCCCAGTTGCAACTCTGTAAGCATCAACTGCTGGCTTAAAGCCAATCAAAATAGGAAACCATTCCCTTATCACCCTCACCATCCCCAACTTCCTGTTCTGTATCCAAACCAAAAGCATTTGAATCCCAATTGACACTGTCAAACTTGCCAAAGATGCCTTAAAGTACCCATACTTCTCATCAGTCCAAAACATGCTCGTCACATACATGTCAGTTACCAAATCAAGCATGCTTGTGGCAGCACCAAAAGTCACCCTTGCCTTTAAGCCTAAGGTAGACTTCATGAATAGTTTCATAGTTATCTCCTCAAGCATGGGCCTTAACCACACTTGTTCACTCATGACTTCTTGCATTTCATTGAATTGATGTGCCCATTCATCTACTGCATGTGCTGCAGTTGCTGTGGTTAACATGACTGCTGTCATTGCACTCCCAATCTCCCAACCCCTGGCTTCCTCCTCACTATTATCTTCTCCCTCACGTGTCGCTCTCCTTTTAAATTTGTTCATAACCACAGCATACAGCATCGTTCTCATGAAACCATGCTGCTCTATAATCTCTCTCAGTGCCCTATTGGCGGCAATAAACTCACTCACTGCCTCTACTTTACTGTCCCCAACTTTCTTTTTCTTCACTCTCTCCATCAGCTGCTCTCCAAACCTCCTCCCATCTTGTTCCCCTGCTTCAGTGCTCTTTAGTAGATTATCAAAGCAGCAAGCAGCGTCAGTTGCTATGCCCAGGTGCTTGAATACACTCTTTTTGCTGGCAGCCTTTTCTAAACCCTCCTGTCTAGTCATCATTTCAACATCTGTCTTCATCTGGCCAGCCTCTGAGAACCTTACAGCTGTGAAGTGCCCTTCATGCTTAACTGTGATTACAAGTATCTTGTTGTTAACTCTGTGAAGCTTAAGCTGGGATTCAACTCCATTTTTAAGGCCCCAGAAGAATGCTGCAACTTCCTTGTGGGATGCTCTCACAGTTATTGAAGTCTTCCCCCAACCCATTCCCTTCTCTGCCTTTATCAATGTCTGTCCAGTTAACCCACTACTGATCTCTTGAGCTCCTTGAATCTCGTCAAAGTGACTTTCAATCCCTGGTGCCCCCTCAATTGCAATCGCCTTGAACTTTTTCATAATTTGCTGTCTATTAAAGGCTTCATTCTCTTTGCTCTTATCAAATTTCTTTCTCAAACCTGAGACTAATCCGAGAAACCTTGGTGCAATCTTGTTCATGACGGAAGAGAAGAATACACCACCAAGGTCTACCTTTGTTGTAAAAGTCACTGATGTTTGTGGCACACCTCCAAGAGGGTCAAGCGGCTCAAATACCCATACTGTGTGTGCCTTCCCTAAAACATTCCTAGCCTTCACTGGAAAGTCTTCATGAATCGCCTCTGTGTCTGTAACATCAATAAAAACTTTGCCATCATGTTGCTTGAACCAGGTAATTTTACTCCTCCCATCACGAGGAGCAAAACCAGGGAGACCAAGGTCTCTTGTTGTGATGTAGTAGAGAGTGTGGGGGTTCACATTAATGGTTTTTAAGAAAGTCAGTCCCCATTTCTTTAAATCAGTTCTGGTCTCCCTGTTGTTCAATACTGATATTTGTCTTGCAGCACATTCCTCCACACTCGCATCAACTACAGTAGTGGCAAAACCAGTGCAAAGACTTTCCCCATCAACATGAACTAGCTTCATCTTGACCCTCTCATCAGGACTCTTCAAATCGTCAAACTTCTTATCATCTTTGCACTTCTCATAAAACTCCTTCCCCTTCCTGATTGCAACCTTCTCCTCATCTGTATAATCTTGGGGTTCATTCTTGATGATGTTGGCAAGAGTGGCCAGTGCAGCTTTATCGAACTCTTCCTCTTTTTCGAAGCTCTCAATTGCACTCTTCAAAACCCTCAATACCTTTGGAGTATGTTTTTCCACCAACTTTGCAGGCACATAACCCCCGGCGTCAACATATTGTATTAGCACTATCTTGCATTGTGGAAAGCCGTTGATTTCCTGGGTGTTGGTGATTGTGAATATTGCCTTTGTTGTGCCTTTTACTAGCTTTCCTAATCCTCCATAATCAACTTTCTTGTCAATTGACCACACAGCAACAGTCACACAGTCAGTGTTGTTTCTCCTCCAAATTAATCTCTGGACAAATTCTCTGTTAGTAATTGGAAAAGGGAATTTCTTCACTGTTGCAAACTTCTTCTCATTGGTCCTCTCAGTCACTTCCCTGATCTCTAGACGAGCAAGTTCTCCTTTTGCAAGTCCCTTGGTGGTTCGTTCCCTGCTGCAGTACTCAAAGAACCAAGCAGCTGCCTCCTCTGCAGTGCAGTCTGCCACTCCGCTAGCCTTTCCTAGTGCAATGCTCCTTTGCCCTTTCTCCTGCTGCTTGTACATGATCTCCATCTTCACTCCCTCGTAAGGTGACTTGAGAGGCCCCCACCCTTCTTTATCCTCCCCACCAAAGAGCTTCTCCAACTCCCCAAACACCTTCTTCTGGTCCTCTTCCAACTCAACACCCTCCCTCATCCTCTTCACCAAGGCCCCCCTGACCTCAGCATCAACCTTCTTCTCATTCCGCCTGAACTTCTCCTGCATTCTGTTGGCCTCAACAAGCTGATTCTTTGCAAGGTAGTCAATGGCATTGTCCATCAGTGTCTTTTGAAGGCCTTTGAAATGCAGATCAACTGTCTGAATACGTGTCACCCTACAGACATTTGGGGCAATCTCATTGAAGAAGTAGACACCTGTAGTCTCTGCTAGCACAAATCCTTCCTTACTGAGGTCCTTGAAGCCTCCTCCAGGGTACTCTTTCAGTGGCACAAAAGCTAACATGTATGAAGTCCGGCTGTTCTCAAGTTTGACTTCCTTCCACACATACCAATTCTCAAATAGTCTATTGGTGGCGGCAGGGACCTTCACGCCAGCATGACAGTGCATGCTTCTAGTTCCCTCAAAATCATTCCTGATCACCCATGGTAAGTTCCCATTAATTTTTAATTGCTTCTCAGATAGTGCAAGTGTGTCAAGCAGAAATTGCTCTGCCAACACAGCCTCTGCTGACTTGTCCACAGTGACGCCAAAGGCTGCCCACACATTGTCCCTCTCTCTCCACAGGAACTTGTCGATGCCCTCCTTCAGTGTCCCCTTGATTCTCTTCCCTTTTGTGTGAAATTCCTTCTCTAGCCTCCCAACCCTCCCCAACATTGCGTCCTCCTCTCTTGTCAGAAGCGGTGCTCTTGGCATGACCTCCTCCACAAAGTGTATTTTCCTCCTCTCATCAATGAGACCAGGCTGTCTGAACTTCTTCCTGACTTCCTCCATAATACCCTTTACTGCTGCATACGCAGCCTTGACGTCGCCCTTGATGATCCTGCCACTGTTCCAGCCTTCAACCCTAGATCTCGTGGATCTCACACTCTTGAAAGTAGGACTTTTCATGGAAGTAGGGCGCACACTCTTAAAGCTTTTGAATGTGCGAACATCAACTTCTGATTTCGTCTCTAATGCTCTCTCCTCTGCCTGAAGAGTTCCCACCACAGTGACTGCAGTTTGTCCAAACTCAAAGTCAGTGAAGCTGAGCTTGCCATTAATGACACCTTGTTTGACAGTCTTGGTCTTTATTGACGCTAGAATTTTGACAAGCATCGCAGTTGCCTCATCAGAAAGATCGTCCTCGTCAAGGGGTGCCAACTCCATAATGTTCGTCGATTTGTCAGGAGATACAACTTTGACGTCGAGGAGAAATTCGACAAACTTATTCCCGATGCTGTAGTGCTGCCAGTAGACGAGTCGGTGAATGACTCCTTCCTTTTCGTCATACTCCTGGAGGGTCTTCCTTCGGAACTTGCCCTGCTCACAATCGGTGAGGAGAAAGTCAATGATCTTGTCGCGCTCATCGTGGAAGACATCAGCAAGCTCCATAACCTTCACATCGACGCCGGTAGAGTTGTCTGTGAGGCCTTCAACGGCTCCGCGGTCATCCAGAAGCTTGACAAGTTTGCCTTGTTCGGGTCCAAGAGCTGCAAAATTGATATCTACGGGGCCGTGTATTGCGGAGGGTGTGTGATTGGGGCTGGAGAGGAGCTGCGGGGGGTCTTTGTTCCTTGCGATGTTGTCAGGATCTAATGTCATGGACTGAGCGGCAGTGGCGAGGCTGTCAGTCGCAAGGCCGAGGGTTGCGCACCCAACAGCCCTGTCAATCTCCTCATCAGTCTGGGTGGCTCCATTGATGCCTGCAAGGGACGCTTTGTTTCCCTCGGCTTTTTCCTCCATCGAATTTTCGTTGCCACCGAGGCCGTCGAGAGGGTCGTCGACGCGAAAAACCTGTCCATTCTCCATATTATTGTCGTCGATAGAGTCAATACCATCTTCAGGAGCACCAAACATCCCCTCGCTCACCCCGCTTGCAATGTCGATGGGTTTTCCGTGGTCCTTGAGGCCATGCTCGACGTCGATGCTGGCTACAATGTGCTTGTCCGCCTGCTGGGGGCTGTCTTTAGTGCTCATTTTGACACTTAAATTGGCTTTCTTGATGTCTAACGGTTTGTAAGGGTGGATAAACGGGTTAGGTGAGCTTTGTAAGGAGCAAATTGAGCTTCGCATGCTATTTACGACCAGTTCCAAGAAATTGCCAACAAGGCCCCCCTGTGTCCAACTGTGTTTGCCATCTGCTGTGTTCTTCAACACTGATCTCCACAATGAAAAGGTTTGCGAAGGTTTCGAAGCCTCACTTTCTCGTCATATTACCCCCCCACCCTCTCTGCGTCACTTACCTTGACGAATATGCTGTCCGCAAGCTTGGGTTTGAGCCTTGAGCAGGAGGGCTCAGGGCAGGAGGGACAATGTCGTGGTTGTTGGACGGCGGGGGAGTCAAATATGTAATGAGGTTCTGGTGGGAGTC
>BRYA01000540.1:10233-30730 GCA_030267965.1 Triparma columacea
CTCTTAATTTGGTGTTAGGTAGTCGTACACTAGATTAATTTTGTGGTTAAGGATGTGCACTTGCAAATCGAAAATCGGAAAAATTGAATTGTCTATTTTATACCTACGAAATATATATTGTTATTAACAATCAATATTATAAATTAATTGAGTATATATGATAATGTAAAACCTTGTTTTTATATCTCAAGAATATAATTTTAGTAATGTCTCAAATGAAACTTGATATATTCAATTATCTCAAATATATACCATTTCGAATATTATAGAATGTTAATAGTACCTAAATAAATATTTGAAATTTCTCAGGTGTAAAATATTTTTTTAATAAATTGGTTGTAAAATTTAAAATCAATTTAGTGAGTCTGATACAAATATAAAAATATTCAGATATCAACAATGAATTTAGAAGACTTTTGAAAAATGTTGCGAGCAAAGGCGATTTTTGTTAATGACAAACAAACGTAGTCTTTGTTCGTTAAGAGCGTAACAGTTGTCAATGTTCTTATTCCTTTTTACGTCCCTTGTAATTCACCAACGTATTGTAAACTTGTTACCCTCTCCGACCACGCCAATCACCCAAACCACTGTGAACATAAAATATGGCCTCCGTTTGCCAAACCCCTCGAATTCTTCTATGAACTTGTTTTTACATTAATTTTCAATCAAAGCCTGCTGAGCTGCCCAAGACTTTGGATTCTCTTCATGACCCCTCCAAGTCCTCTTCCTGAGTCCTCGCTGGCATCTCCTCCTCCTCCTCCTCCTCCGGACTTGCTATTCTTTCTGCCAACGTAGTCAACTTCGCCGATTTCAATTTCCTCTTCTGTAGCTACCGTGCTCGTAGGGAAGAAGGGGGCGGTGTCAATACCACCGCCAATGCCTTCAGTACTGACACTGAGTTGCTTCTTATTTTCCTCGATGACGTGCCTGGACATGTCTAAGTCAACTGAACCCTCGTAGATGGTGAAGTCCTCTCCGTAGTCGTCCTCTTCAACGCTGACAGGGCAGGCAGTGGTAGCGACCCGCAGGTTGCTCTGGCTTCTACTGATGTCCCAGCTGGGGAGTAGCCATGGTTTGCTGGCGTGCTTTGCCATGGAGTGGAACGTGACTAAGAACCCAACATATCTTTCGAAGGATGCGACTCGGGATTCAAAGAGGTGTTCGATTGGTTGACACTTGTCCAGCTTTCTCCTAATGTTCGGAGGGAGTTTCATGGCGAAGGAATAGCGTGCGTCGAGGCTGCGGTGGACGTTTGGGTTGGCCTCGTTGGTGTTAGTTTTCGATTGGGCGGTTGTGCAGCTTGTAATTCCTCAGATGCTTTGATCAACTGCCCCAGCGCTCCTACCCCCCTACCCCCCCAAATCCTCACAACTCTACAACCCAAATCTCACCTTAGGCTCGGCGTGGCATGCTTGCTACCTTTGAGTGGATCTTTGTCCATGTCTGAGGTGGTCGCCGGAGTGGGTATTTCTATCTTCTTGTTCCCCATGTAGGTTGGGGTGAGGATGCTTGAAATAGCGGACTTCTTCTTGGTCGTCATCGAGTTACTTTCTTCCTTCGTGTCGCTTGTCTTACTGGCGGTCAAGGCCAGGATCTCCTCGGCGTAGTCGTCGCTCCCAAGGTGTGGCCTCTCGTATGCCTTTATCTCTTCCTCTGTCTTTTCTTCGTAGATGCTCGAGAGAGCACCCCTCCCTTCGCCGGCGTAGATAATGCCGACAGCACAAATACTCCGGGGGTAGGCGGGCCCAAGTTTCATGGCTGATGTATACATGGAGTCCATTATACTAGTTGTGATGGTCTCAAACTCGTCGCTTGAAAAGGTACCCATACCGGCTTGGGCGTTGAGAGCCGCCTCGTAGAGGCTGTGGATCGCGCGTGTGTTGAAGGGGGGGGAGCGGGGAAGGAATGAGTCAATTCCATCCAAAAAACTTTATCCCCCCTCCCTCACCCCCATCATCCCCCCTCTCACCTTTCACTGAGAAACTTGCGCCTAAAGCACTTTAAGCATACATGATTGACTGCTATGCTGCTCTGGACGTTGTTGTGCCCTAGGGTGAAAATTTCGGGTCCGACTCCCATGTTCTCGACGAATGCTGCTTGCTTGGCCGCAAGCATGATTGTTTGCTCCGTCTTCATTAGGCTCAGGACTGTCCCATCTGGCCTCCCTAGTGCCATGAGTACCCCCCTAGCGACTCTGTGGGTGAACCTGTGGACCATGTCGTCGTGGGCCTCGACACCGTGAACCTCAAGCCCGAGGAAAGAGTAAGACAGCGCAAACATCTTCGAGACGTAATTTTCGAGGTTCTTCTGAACGTAGGGAACGTCGCAAATGACAAGCGTCCTCTTGCCATGGCGGGCTAGGAGGGTCCGGTTCTCCCACCACCGAAGTAAGTACGAGAGAAGCTTTGGGAGGAAGATGTACAGGAGGGCGTCTAGGGTCCTGGCGATGTAGACCAAGGCGTCTGAGTCGGCACCGAAGGGGAAGACCATTACAAGGTAGAAGAGAGGATACCCTGAGATGACGGTGGCGAGGATGTAAGCACCGCTGAGGACCATGCATCTTCAGGGGTGAGGGGGCGAGGGGTAAGGGGGGGTGAGCGAATGGACCGCAAGGAGGACATATGGCAAAGTCAGTGTCGTCGACCCACCTCCAAGGCTCAGTAATATGCTTGCCCCACATGATTCCCTGGTTCCTGAGCTTCTCCCCGGCGTCGCCCTCGATGATCTCCTTGATCCCCTCCATTCCGTCGTCCAGGAGGTCCCTGAAGTCGATGATATCCTCCCTCCCTACGGCGAGCTTGGTCGGGAAGGGGGTCAGGGAGGCGTACTGGCAGAGCATGAGGAGAAACTCGGAGAGGGTCGCGTGCATCGCGCAGACCGCCACAGTGGAGGGCTCCGCGAGTCTGACCCCGCTGTGGTTATGCATGCAGCGCCGGATGCCTGCCCCGCCCTCCATGATGGCGTCCCTCATCTTGCTCTCCTTCTGCCCGGTGAGGATGAAAACGTTGCCCCTGCTGTCGGTGTCGCAGGAGGCGAGGAGGGAGAGGAGCTGGCGGGTGCAGTGCAGCGTGGCGAAGGTCTGCCCCGACTGAGAGATGCATAGGACGACCGGGCGGTCCCGGCGGATCTCGTCCCCCCTGATTCGGTTGTACCCGCAGAAGTGCACCATCCTTGGGACCTCCTCGAGCGCCCCAAGGAGCTTGTTACTGCGATGAGTAACGGGCGATGAGCGAGGGTTAGTGGGGGATTAGAATTGTGCTTCAAGCACGGGAGGGTTACGTAGTGCGTTAATGACTTGCGACTCCCTTTCCGTCCCGTCGCTTTTCTCACCTGCTTACGCACTCGACCCTAACCCCTGGGAAAACCATGTGAAGGTCCGCCGCGAACTACGTCAAGCGAAGCGATTTCGAGAGATGAGAAGTGAAGATTGACATCATCAACGGCCGTTCTTTTTCGCCCGTTCTCACCTGTTCCCCCAACCATAGGCTGCTCTCGATGCCTGTAACCAGGATATCGATTCCTCTGTGTCCCTCAAGGTCTTGTTTGTTGTGTCTGCGTATGGAATCAGCGAGTAGGTAGAAGAAGTCATCTGCCACGTCCTTGCAGTCGCTCCTCGTCTTGGCCCACTCCCTTGCGACCTCCTTGATTACCCCTGGTATGTCATCGATGTCCTTCCCAACGATATCCCCCGTCGCTATATCCTCGACTCCCTCCACCCTCTTCCACTTCTCAACGACTTCATTAAGTTCCTGCATCCCGCTTAAATTATCAAAGAGCATGACACCTCCCCCAACGTCGACCTTTACGGGTGTCCTTGCCCCCCCCACCGCGGTGTTGCCTTCCCCGAAGCATACCTCCTCCCAGAACCCGTTCCCATTGTCCTTCCCAACCCTAACAGCCTCCCCATAGTGGTCGTCAAGGTCGTACATAAAGTCAAGACCCCTCCCGTCCCTGGTTACAGGGACCTTCACGGCGTTAGCCTCGCTACCGTAGAGGACGGCGGGACAGTTAGGCGACCATGAAACGCTCATGGGCTGACCGAGCGCGGCTAGGACAACTGCGTCACACTCTACTCCGGAGGATACAGCGAGTCCGAAGGAGCCGGACGCGACGCGGAGGAAGGAGGACATGGTGGACATTAGGTCGGAGGTTAGGAAGGAGGTTATGGTGGTGGATATGAAGGACTTTATCTGGAAGTCCTCCCACCGCAGGATGTTGAACCTCTGCTTGGAGGAGCTGAAGAGCTTCCAAACCTAAGGGTGGGTGGAGTTTGTTGCGGATAGTTCCTGCGTGTAAGTTTACTTCAATAACTACTTCGTCCATCAACAATATCCCCCCCCCCCCCCCTTTCCCTTACCTCAATTTCGAAATCCCCTAATCCATCCTTAGCATTCCCCCCCACAACTTTCCCCCTCCAATCATCCCATACCTCCTCGAACCCTTCCTCCCAGGACTTAAGGGTACGGGGACCGGGGGAGGTGTTACCTTCAGTGGATGTTGAGAGATCACGACCTCCGCATACGTCGTTCTCATGCTGGAGGTGTGTGGTGGGTGTGCGTGGTGGTGGGAGGGGGGGGGGGGAGAGGGAGAGTTGTGTGAGATTGTTGAAAAAATGGAGCCGGGATTCAGTGCGCGTAGTGCTAGGAATGGTGGCGGGGCAAGGGTTTCTCACCTTAGCGACTCCCATAGCCCATCCCTTCCTACAACTTTTCAGCCAGCTTCCCTTCGTTGCCATAAGTTCAAACCACCCCGCTATCTTCGCGCTATCACTCCCGACCTCAACGTTCGTCCTCAAAACGTTGTTAAGATAGTTAGCGAGGGAACTCTGTGGCACGAGACCATCGTAGAGACGTAGACCGTTGAAATCACCGTTGTGGGTTAACACACAACCGTGCCAAGTACGACGGGAGGTCCAAGTACAGGTGCTGCTACCGGGGTGAAGAGGGGAGTAAGACCAGACTTTACACCATGTCCTCTTACCCCATTCGTGGGGGTGACATTCAGAACGTAAGTTCCTGCTGCTAGTTGCGAATCTAAGGTGACCTAGGTAGACGTGTCCACTCTGCGGGTCCGTCCTCGATGATATGCATTTGCGGGTGTGGGAGGGGACGATTAGACCTGAACCTGTGCCGCGTTTTGTTACTACTTCGCGTGTGCGGATGCATTTGGGGGGACTGGGAGGGGAAGGGTGGAGGGAGGCTAGACCTACGGATTGACCGCCGCGGATCTCGGTCATTTTACATTGGGAGGATAGGATTGTTAGGGAGGGAAGGGGGGTGGAGGGGAGAGAGGAGGAGGTGGGGGGGGAGGGAAGGAGGGAGGGGAGGTGAGGGAGGGAGGATGAGGGGAGGGGAGAAGGGGATCTTGAGGAGGAGGGGGAAGTTTTTGCGGATGTGGTGGCGGACGTGGTGGCGGTGGTGGCGGTGTCTGTTTGTGGAGGTTGTGTGTTTGTGTTGGCTTTCTCTGCTGAGAGAAGGACCAATCCTATGTTGCCTGTTGTGGTTGTTTGGGGTTGTTTTGAGGCGTTTAGAGGCGTTTAGAGTGAGTGTTAGTAGATGGGAGTGGGCGTAAGTGGATGATAGTTGGTGTAAGTGGATTGTAGTGGATGATACTGGATGATAGTAAGTAGTAAGTGATTGTGTTATATGGGCGCCTCAATGTGAGCAGCAGCCCTGGCTTCCTGCGCCTTCACGAACACTGCTTCAGCAGCAGCGTCCGCATCAGCCTTGCGCTTAGCAGTATCAGCGACTGCGGACTCCCAGCCGCTTCATGTTCTTGCTTGCTGCCAAGCAGCCCTGCAGCGTCCGCCTCTGTGTGTGTATATATAATTAAAGTGACGTATAATTGTGTATAAAAGTGTGACATATGGACATATATAGTATTTAAGAAAGTAAATATAGTAATTTGAACGTATACGACGCAATTTCTAGTCCAAAAATGAAGACTTCTCCAAGTTTGAAGTGGGTGTCACGAAAAACAGTAGTGGAGAATCAGGCCATAAACGCTTCTCAGAGCTAAACATGGAATGCAAGGCTAATGTTACATGCATTCACTCAGATTTATCATGCTCATTTCACGTTTAACTCACCACACATTGAGGGGATTTAAAGTAAAGGATTCAGAAATTGATGGGGTGAAAACTTGAACGGGATTCGGAGATAAGAAAGTTTTGTTAATTGGGTTTAGATTTGTAAATAAGGGATCGTACGAGAATTTATGTTTTCCGCCAAAATTCTCTTGCATGACCGTTCAACATTGATTTTTAGAGTTACAGAAATTCCAGAATAACTCTCCACATAACCTTCGGGAGCCTCTTGCGTGTCGCAGTTACCCCAAGTGTTTGCGCTTCACCTCCATCCTCTCGCTTCCTCTTTTTTTGGGTAGTAAAGAGTGTCTTGAGGCAGGACAGAACGGTGACGCGTTCACGTATGGCGTACCACCTAGAATGGAGAAGGGCCTTGACAGACGGCATATTTTGATCAGCAGCGGCAGAGATTAGGGCAGTGCAGTTTAAGAAGGAGGTGTCACCGATGTAGACGGCAGGAGATAAGCTGAGTCTCGTCAGGGCGGTGCATGCCATGAAGGCGCCCTCGCAAATCGTCGTCACAGAGGCTGGGATTGTGATGGCTGCGAGGGAGGAGCATCCTTGAAAGGCCCAATTGCCGACTGTCGTCACTCCGACTGGGATGGTGATGGCCGTGAGGGAGGAGCATACCCCGAAGGCGCTATCGCCAATCGTCGTCACTCCTTCCGGGATTGTGATGGCCGTGAGGGAGGAGCATCCTTGGAAGGCGCGAAAGCCAATCGACTTCACTGAGGCCGGGATTGTGATAGCTGCGAGGGAGGAGCAATCGCAGAAGGTGCAATAGCCAATTATCGTCACTCCATCCGGGATTGTGATGGCTGCGAGGGAGGAGCATTCCCTGAAGGCGTGATCGCCAATCATTGTCACTGAGTCCGGGATTGTGATGGCTGCGAGGGAGGAGCAACCGTAGAAGGTTTCACGGCCAATAGTCGTCACTCCCTCTGGGATTGTGATGGCCGTGAGGGCGGAGCATCCGCAAAAGGCGAATTTGCCAATCTTCGTCACTCCCTTAGCAAAAGTCACCTCTGTGAGTTCACGATCATTCACAAAGCTCTCTTTGCCAGAGTATACTGCTGATTTGGGCATTTTGGGAAGGATTTGGGAAGGATGAAAGTGATAGTTCTGACAGCTCTCGAGCTAGGGTATGGCGTAAATGCTTAGATGGAGAGGAGGAGAGTGGAATGTAGGTCTTTGACGATGTAGTTTTTTGTGACCAAATTGAAGCTAAAGACTACAATGTGTTTGGATATGATGTAGGTAGTAGTATCGTTGTTTGTATAGTGAAGAGTTAGGTCGGTTACACAAAGTATCTAAGCCTATAATACAGCTTTCTTGCCAAGAATGCCGAAATCTTTCCCACAAATCCAGAAACAAAGCCCCAAAATGGTTTTTGGATTCTCAAAAGAAAACATTTGTTCTGTAAATGATAACGTTGTTCATAAATATTTCGGGACCCTTCTGCATGCCGTTAAACAGTGACTTTAGAGTTACTCCGTTACAGAAATTCCAGAATAACTCTCCACATAACCTTCGGGAGTCTCTTGCGTGCCTTAATTCCCTGAAGCGCGACCACTTCGTCTCCGTCAAGGTGCGAGTTCTGCTCCGGCGTATCCGATCTAGGCTGGTTCTCCAAGTCGTCATTCCAGGGTGTCTTGAGGCAGGACAGAACGGCGACGCGTTCACGTATGCGGTGCCACCTAGAATGGAGCAGGTCCTCGACGGTCAACATATTTTGAGCGGCAGCAGCAGAGATTAGGGCAGTGCAGTCCAAGAAACAGTCGTTACCGATGGAGACGGCAGGAGATAAACTGAGTGTCATCAGGGCAGAGCATCCGTAGAAGGCGGCAATGCCAATCGACGTCACTGAGTCCGGGATTGTGATGGCTGCGAGGGAGGAGCATTGAGAGAAGGCGCTATTGCCAATCGACGTCACTCCGTTCGGGATTGTAATGGCTGCGAGGGAGGAACATCCCCTGAAGACGCCACTGCCAATAATAGTCACTCCGTTCGGAATTATGATGGCTTCGAGGGAGGAACATACTAAGAAGGCGCGATTGCCAATCGTCGTCACTCCGTCCGGGATTGTGATGGCTGTGAGGGAGGAGCATCCCCAGAAGGCGCCAAAGTCAATCGTCGTCACTGTGTCCGGGATTGTGATGGCTGCGAGGGAGGAGCATCTTTGGAAGGTGCTATTGCCAATTGTCGTCACTCCGTCCGGGATTGTGATGGCTGCGAGGGAGGAGCATAACAAGAACGCGTAATTGCCAATCGTAGCCACAGAGGCCGGGATTGTGATGGCTGCGAGGGAGGAGCATTCCCTGAAGGCGTGATTGCCAATCATTGTCACAGAGTCCGGGATTGTGATGGCTGCGAGGGAGGAGCATTTCCCGAAGGCGCTATCGCCAATCGACGTCACTCCGTCAGGGATTATGATGGCTGCGAGGGAGGAGCATCCCCTGAAGGCATCCTCGCCAATCGTCGTCACTCCCTTTGCAAAAGTCACCTCCGTGAGTTCATCGTTGTCCCTGAAGCTCTCTACGCCAGAGTACACTGCTGAGCTGGGCATCTCGGGGAGGATGGAAGTGGTTGTACTGATAGCGCTTGAGCTAAGATATAGCGTGAATGTTTAGATGGAGAGGAGGAGATTGAAAGTTAGGGATTTGGGCGATGTAGTTTTGTTGGGGACCAAATTTAGCTAAATCCTGTAATGTATTTGGTTATGCTGTAGTTATTATTATCGTTGTTGGTATTATGAAGAGTTAGGTTGGTTATAAAACGTAGCTAAAGTGTATGATACAGTGTATAATACAGTTTTGCCAAATTCTGCCAAATCTCCCACCAAGCCTTTCTTTCCTGGTTTTCCTCATTTTCCCTCTACTTGTAAGAGCTACGCTAAAATAGCTCAGGGAGCAGTATGGGCATGTCGCTTCTGAAAAGAGCTAAAGAATATGACACGTTTCTTGCCTACATTGTTCAACGTTGATTTTAGAGTTTACAGAAATTCCAGAATAACTCTCCACATAACCTTCGGGAGCCTCTTGCGTACCGCAGTTACCCCAAGTGTTTGCGCTTCACCTCCGGCCAGTCGCTTCCTCTTTTTTTGGGTAGTAAAGAGTATCTTGAGGCAGGTCAGAACGGTGACGCGTTGAAGTATGCGATGCCACCTAGAATGGAGAAGGGCCTCGACAGTCGGCATATTTTGAGCGGCAGCGGCAGAGATTAGGGCAGTGCAGTTTGTGAAGCAGTCTTCACCGATGGAGACGGCAGGAGATAAACTGAGTCTCGTGAGGGCGGTGCATCCGTAGAAGGCGCGCCAGCCAATCGATGTCACAGAGTCCGGGATTATGATCGCTGCGAGGGAGGAGCAACCCATGAAGGTGAAATAGTCAATCGTCGTCACTCCAACCGGGATTGTGATGGCTGCGAGGGAGGAGCATTGAAAGAAGGCGTAATTGCCAATCGTCGTCACTGAGTCCGGGATTGTGATGGCTGCGAGGGAGGAGCATCCGATGAAGGCGCCTCTGCCAATCTTCGTCACTCCCTTTGCAAAAATCACCTCCGTGAGTTCATCGTTGTCTCTGAAGCTCTGTGTGCCAGAGTACACTGCTGAGCTGCGCATCTCGGGGAGGATAGAAGTGGTAGTACTGATAGCGCTTGAGCTAAGATATAGCGTGAATGCTTAGATGGAGAGGAGGAGAGTGGAATGTAGGTATTTGACGATGTAGTTTTTTCGTGACCAAATTGAAGCTAAAGCCTACAATGTGTTTGGATATGATGTAGGTAGTAGTATCGATGTTTGTTTTATGAAGGGTGTGTCGTGCTTGAAAAGTAGCTAATGCCAATAATACAGTTTTCCTGTCTTAATTCTCAAAATAAATACCTTTCCAATTCCAATTCTAGCCATTTATCCATCTTAACTGCCTTGACTGTACAACTTAATCGTTGGTGTCTACTTATACAGTTGTGATAACTCAATTTTAGCCATAGTTGTGTCATAAGGTGTATCACAAGAATATTTTTTCCCAACGAGTGACAAGACGCCGACTTCAGCATCCATTTATTTCTCCATACATTTCGAAATTCATTTCTACATCTACTCATATCTACTCATGTATCACTCATTCAAATTTGCGCTACTTTTAACATACATATTTGCCACAACATCATCATACAAAGCATCATACACATCATCATTTGCTGCTCAAAGTTATCTCAGGGACGCCCTTCGCGGGGGTGAAGGCGGAGGTGGATACGAAGGCAGAGATAGATACCAGGGAAGAGGTGGATACGAAGACAAAGATGGATACGAAGACAGAGGTGGATACCAAGGCAGAGATGGATACATGGAACCTGGGGGTGAAGAGGGGGCTGAAATCGCCAACGAGGGGGAAGAGGTGCAAGGGGCAGAGCCGAGGGAAGGGCCAATTGAGGGGGAAGGGGGGAGGGAGGAAGGGGAGGAGGAATTAATGAGTAAGTCGGGAAGTGTGCTAACAAAACCGGCTGCCAAACGACTTATCCTGACGTACTAACAACACCTCCGTCACCCTCCCACCTCCCCCACCCATCCTTAGCAATCTCTGACTACTGCTCCATCCTGACCCAAACAGCATCCCTCAACTCCCACCTCCCCCCCCACGCCACAATCTACACCACTCTCCCTCTCCGCCCCCCCCCCCCCCTCTCCCCCGACCCTCCCCCCGCCCCCGAGATAACCTCCTACGGCCCCCCTTTAAAAACCTTCGTCCCACGAATCCTCTCCCTCCTCTCCACCCCAACATCCCCCTCTCACGTGTCCCATATACTCTCAACATCCTTAAAGCTCCTAGACACCTCCCACCGTTCCTCCACCCTCCACGCTAACGAAGTCCGCCTAGCAGCATCCTCAGATTACACCCGTCTATCCTCCCTAACAATGTCCGTAGGTCACCAGGGTCTAGTTAGAACTTACTCACCCCTCAAACCTCGTTGGGAGGACCACGGAGTAGGGGTGCCGATGGTTAGACCGGATACGGTTCATAGGCTTGTCGTTGCGAGCATTGCGGTAGCGGCGGGGGAGGGGGAGGGGGAGGGGGGGTGGGAGAATATATTAGGTGATGTTGAAGAGGTTAGGAGACTTAGAGACGATATGAGGGGATACGTGGAGTGGGGAAAGGGGAGGGGAGGAGGGGAAAGGTGAAAAAACGGTGGGTTTATTGTTGACAATAACAGAATCGTATACAGTGTATTTATAGCGACCTAGTCTCCCTCCTGACGGCTGCTCGCCATGTATTTCTCATGCGGTCTTATTCTTCCTCCTCTGCGACCTTATGAGCTTAAAAATTCCCCAGCAGACCCCCCCTACTTCCAGCGCGGCGAGCAGCCACACGAAAGCTATAATTCTATCGAACTCCTCCTTGCTATTGACCCTCGGCCACTCCCTCCCCTTAAACCCCGCTTCACCCGTACCCTCCTTCTCCTCAATCCCGAGGAACTCCATAACCTCACCATACCCATCCCTCCCTGTCTCGAAAACCAGAAGCCTATCACTTGGCACAACTCTTTTCACATACTCGTTCCACCGCTCGTAAACTCCCTCCCCCTCCTCATCCGTCAATCCACATAGGTCCTCCCAACCCGTTATGTTGTCTCTGACGAACTTGCGCTTCATTACGTTGTCCAGCATTTCCCTCTGTGCCGACAGCCGGCTGAAAGGCAGCACGGGGAGCCACCCAACGAGAGACCAGGGGAGGCCCGAGGAACCGAACCGACAGATCGTAGACTTTATACTCCTCATCCAAGTCTTACCGTTCCTCCTGATGGTTAGGATGAACTTGGCGTCAGGGAAGCGCCTCAAGAGCTCCTCGGGGAAGCTACTTAAAGGCCAGTCTACCCCGCTGTTGAATTCCTCCATCCACCCCCAGTCGTCCTCCCCCCCCTTCGCCATGGCGTTGAACTTCTCCATGAAACCCCTGGTGTCAACACGGCTGCTATCAAGAGGGAAGACCAGCTCCCTCATATGCATAACGGGGCCTAGCCCGAGCTCGGAAAGCGCGACGCGCAAGCTGTCAGTACCAGTTCTCCCAGGTCCTAGCCCGAACACTTTGAAGGGGAGAGAGGAAGGAGGGGAGCTTGGGGGAGGAAAGAAGACGGATTGGATAGAGAAAGGATAACCTGACGGTTTGTGATGTTCATCATTGATCATCTTCCACATCGTCTGTAGGCACAGGCAGAATGGAATGACGAAAAGAAGGTAGATGGTCGACATGCTCAGTATTTCCTCTCCTACGGACAAAACTACGCGCCCTCTCTCTCAACCGTCTGTCGCCTCCTAATCGCCCCTCTCCTTCACTAATTTGAGTACACCCCCTCAACTGAAATTAATCTGAGTCTCCCTCAAGTGCCTCAACCCAACCTCTTCCTCTTTAAATCCAAATTTTTTCCCCTTGGTAAGCTTAAGATCCTCCCCTACGTCCTTATTTCCCATTCACTTCTCTCACCCGTAACCTCTACCCCCTTTACCCCCCCCCCCCACCCCTAGACACTCCAGCGTCCGTCACACCAGTCAAGCTTGGCCCCCCTCCCCCGCCCCCCCCTCCCCCTCCTCTCAAAAATGTCCTCCAAATCTCTCAAAGCCACAGTATCGTACCTCCTCCGCAACTCTTTCTACACCATCTCGTCCAACGAGTGCTCGGCTGAGTTGTCCCGTCGCGGAAATGACCCTTACATCCTGTACATGTCTGCCTTGAGTCACGCCCTCTCAGGGAAGCACAACGAGGCCCTGAAGCTCTTCGGGCAGACGGCGAGGAAGAGGGACCTGGAGTACCCGGCGCTCATAGCGATGAGGGAGGTCCACGGTAACATGAGGACCGTCGATAGGCATGAGATTGACGAGATCCAACAGAGGTGAGGGAGGACAGCTGTCAAAAGCATAGCTCTTCATTCACTAACTCACGCCCCCCCCAACCCCCAACCCCCAACCCCCAACCCGCAACCCCACCCCCCTCCACCTACCCCAGCCTCCCCTCCGCCGAGGACAACTGCTCCGAGGTGGGCTACCTCCTCCTGTCCACCTTTTACTTCCACATTTCCGAATACTCCCAGGCCAAGCGCTACATCTCTCGCGTGGTCTCCCCCTCCGGCGTGTCAATGAACCCGACCCAGGCACTCGCCCACAACCTCCACGGTTGGATAGCCCTTTATCTCAACGAGGAACTCTCGGAGTCCCTCGACATGCTTTCTGACCCTAGCATGGCCAGGGACCTCGACGCCCTCATGTGCAAGGCGGCGATCTACAAGAGGCAGGGGAGGGGGAAGAAGGCGCTGGACCAGCTCAACGAGGCCATCGCGCTCGAAAGCTGGTTCACACCGGCGCTCATTGAGAAAGGGAAGACCTTCCTCCAGCAGGGCGAGTGGGAGCAGGCCGAGGAGATGGCCCAGCGTGTCCTCAACGCCTCAGACGCAGCCAACTCCTCCGTCCAGCCCCTCGAGGCCCAGATCCTCGTGACGGCAGTCAACATGGTGAGCAAGGGAACCGACGTCGTCAAGAGCATCGAGGACCTCTTCACCTCCCTCCAAGCCACCGAGATGGGCAACGCCAAAATCTACCACTCCCTGGCCAAGCTCTTCTCCAGGCTCTGCGGCAGGAGCCAGGGCGTCCTCGAGTACACCGTGAGGATGATGAAGGCCGCGATCGAGAGCGACCCGAGGAGCGCTGAGTACCACAGCGAGCTCGCGTACCAGCACAGGCTGCAGGGGCAGTATGGACTGGCACTTGACACGTACAGGGACGCGGCGAAGCTCGACGAGAGCAGGTGAGAATGCATAAAGGGGGGAGGGGAGGGGGGGGGGGGGGCAGGCGAACTTTAACCCTAACTCAGCGCTAACGCAACCTAACCTACAAATTTTCGCTTCCCCCCAAAAAACAGCGCCCACGCCATGATAGGGAGCATATACTGCCAGATCATGCAGGGGGGACTGGAGGACGCGGAGCAGCAGCTCGAGTTCCTCAGCGTCGTGCAAGGGGAGGGGGAGGAGAACTCAGAGGTTACCATGATGAGGGCTCTGCTGGCCATTAGGAAGGACAGGGACAACGACAGCCACCTCAGGCTCCTGGACGAAACCGTGGAGAAGTGGGAGAGGGAGAGCCAGGAAGTCGTGAGCGACGACGTCTTCGACGAGTACAAGACCCTCAATCCCGACGTCATGGTCGAGATCGCCAAGGAGTACCTCCAGCACCTCCACTCCCCCTCCAACGTCATGACTGGTGGATCGGCCGACACTGTTCCGCCGGCCGTTGTCTCAGGACTTGCTCTCCTTGAAAAGGCCACCGGTCGCGTCCCGGCCCTCCTCGACGCCCACCTCGTCGTCGCCAAGGCCAACTTTGAGATGAAAAAATTCGACAAGACCCTCGAGACCCTCAACCACTGCCTCTCCATCAACCCCGCCCACTCCGACACTTACCTGCAGCTCGCCCAGCACCACCTCGCCAAGGAGTCCTTCCGGTCCGCCAACAACTGCCTCGAGCAGGCCATGTCCTATGACTTCAAGATAAGGAACTCCCCCATCTACCAGCTCGTGAAGTCGGAATGCCTGGCCAACCAGGGATCCCTCGACGAGGCCATGAATCAGCTCGAAGACGCCATGAAGCTCCCCGGCGTAAGGGACGGACTTAACGGGACGGTGTCAATCAGCGACAGGGTCTCCATATTCGTCAAGCTCGCGGAAATATATTCGCGCCTAAACATGCTCAGCCAAGCAAACGAGGTACTTTCAGAGGGAAAGGCGGCGTTCGAGGGCACAGCGGAGCAGGTGAGAATTGGCGATTAAGAAGCTTTTAAGATGCCATGCGCCCGCTCTCCCCCCTCACCGCCTCCCACGCACCGCCCCACCCTCCGCCGCAGATCCGAATCCTTGTCGCCATCTCCGACCTCGCAATCAAGAAGAACGACTTCACGTCCGCCATCAATATGCTCTCCTCCGTCACTCCCGAGTCATCCCTTTACACCCACGCCGTCGTCGCCAAGGCGAACATCTACCTCAAGCATAGGCATGACAAGCAGGCCTTCGCCCAGTGCTACCTCGAGCTCATACAGGCGAAGAAGTCCGCGGCTTCCTACGTTCTGCTCGGGGAGGCGTACATGAAAATTCAGGCCCCCGAGTCCGCAATCGAAGCCTTTGAGAACGCCCTCCGCTACAACCCCAAAGACTCTCGGCTTGCCGAGAAGATCGGCAAGGCCCTCGTCTCCACCCACGACTACCGCAAGGCGCAGGACTACTACGACAATGCGCTGCGAAACATGCCGGACAACATCACCCTCCGCTTTGACATGGCGAGGCTCTACACGAAGCTGCGCATGTTCAACGACTCCGCCAAGACACTCGAGAAGGCCTTAAGCAATTTCGACGCGGAGGACGAGGAAGGAATCAACCCCCCCCACGTCAAGGTTCTCATCAGGGATGTCAAGACGCTGCTGCTCCTCGTCGAGACCTACAAGGCTTCGGGGGACAAGGCCGACATGAAGAACACCCTCCTTAGGGCCCGCAACATCCAGAGGATGGTCATGGAGAAGGTGAGAATGGATCGAGAAAAGAAAGAGGATCGCTGTTGCGTACGCCCGCTGACGCAACAGCTTTAACAGTCAAACCCTCAAACCCTCTAACGCCCCCCCCTCCCCCTACTCGCTCGCTGCAGTCCCACTCTGCCGGGGAGAGCAAGTCCGCGCAGAGGACCAGGGGTTCCGAGATCAACTACATGCTGGCGCAGTGCGCGGAGGACGACAAGGACGACGACTCCGCGATCGACTATTACAAGGAGGCCCTCGAGAATAGCGTCCACGAGCCCTCAATGCTGTCCCTCTCGAAGGTCCACCTTCGCAAGCACAACATCAAGGAGTGCGAGGACATGTGCAACTCACTCCTTCGCGTGGCGACGAAAAAGGAAGAGGCTTCCATGATCATGGGAGACTTGCTCTTCATTAAGGGAGAGTACGAGAAAGCCACCATCCAGTACCTCAACTTGCTCGCCAAGAACCCCAACAACTACGTAGCTATGGAGAACATCGTGAGTCTGCTCAGGAGGGCAGGGAAGCTCAAGGAGGTGCCCGCTCTCTTCGAAAAAGCAGAGACAAAGGATCCGAGGTCCTCTTCTCACGCTGGGCTCTACTTCTCCAAGGGTCTGTACTACCGTTACACGAACAATATCATGGACGCCATTAAGCAATTCAATCTAGCTAGGAGGGACGGGGAATGGGGCTGCAAGGCGCTTGAGAATATGGTTGACATTTACATCAACCCGGACGGTAGCAACTTGTGGGATGATGGGGAGGGAGGGTCTGACGGGGCCAGCAGGGAGAACGTCAGGGTGGCGGAGAAGCTCCTAAGAGAACTTGAACAGCTTGGGCCAAGGACCCAGCGCCTCGTCTACCTAGAGAACTTCCACCTTCTTGCTACCCAGGAAAAGGACAACATCAACCGGGCCATGGTCTCCTTTACCGACATCCTCGAGAACGACAAGGACAACTTGCCAGCGATGCTTGGGGTTTCGACAGCGTACATGATAGAGAAAGCCCCAAATAAGGCGAGGAATTATCTAAAGCGCATGGCCAAGATGCCCTACAATCAGGAGTACGCAGAGGAGTTCGAAAAGGCATATTTGATGTTGGCAGACATTTACATTGCGAGGGGGAAATTTGACCTTGCTCAGGACCTCTGCAAGAAATGTCTGAGTTTCAACAAAAGCTGCGCCGGGGCTTGGGAGCTCATGGGGGTCATTATGGAGAAGGAGCAGAGTTACAAGGACGCGGCAGAGTGCTACGAGAAGAGTTGGAATTTTGAGCATCAGGCGAGCGCTACCGTTGGCTTTAAGCTAGCCTTCAACTACCTCAAGGCAAAGCGATTCGTTGAGGCAATCGACATTTCCAACAAGGTGCTAGCGCAATACCCAGACTATCCCAAGATCAGGAAAGAGATATTAGAGAGAGCCATGGAGGGCCTCAGACCGTAATGTGGAGAGGGTGCAGTAATAAACGCGGCAAACTCGTTGATTAAATAAACTGCGATTATATACGGCACTCTGTGTGTGTGTGTGGACATCAGAGAATGTTGCACAGGGAGCCCCCGTTGTCTTGATCTTTCCTCCTACTGGCCTTATTTTTCTTCTTCTTTCGCTCACTACCGAACCCCTCAATCTTTTCTCCCCAACCCCCTAAAGCGCCGGCACCGTTCGTGCTCCTAAAGGCATAAGGGAAGCTCGTTAGGGTCTCCTCTCCCATCTGCTTCTGGTTCTTCGCCGGGCTGGGGGTGGGGACGAAGCCGACAGCGCTGCGAAGAGCGAAACGAGTCGTGGAGGAGGTTTCGTTAGTTCATACATGCGACGTGGGGTGGGGTGGCCGGGGGGAGGAGGAGTCGCATGGAGAATAAAATAATGCAACGCTCTTCTTTCACTTCTTGTCCTTTCTCACCTGCTTCTCGTTGGCTACGATTTGTTTGAGTCCTTTGAAGTGAAAAAGGTGCAACCCGCTGCGATGAGCAAAGCAAGTTGTGGCGGTGCAGAGGGGGGGCGAGATTCGGTTGGAATGTGCAACGAGTGCATGAAGATTTGGGTTTATTCAATGCTTTGATACGATGCTGTTTCACTTCTTGTCCATTCTCACCTGAAGCAGTAAGCCCTCCGCTCATTTGTAAACTGTTGATGAGCCTTTCGGCTGCAATGAAAGAAAGGAAAGCCTCGCACGATCTCGTGTAAGGGTTCAAGAAAAGGTATCTCAAGTACTTGTTGAGAGCGATCCTGTTGGTTTATTTGCGCGCGCGAGTTTTTGAATGTTGAGGTTAGAGTTAAGGAAGTGCAAACCGCAACTTTACATTGAACACTCACCTCCTCGACTCAATCAACTTGCTCTTGAAGTTCCCCATCAACTTCTTCGGTGGTAGGGTTGGCCTTGGCGGGTATGTATTTTTGCCCTTCTTTTTTTCGCCCTGTAACGAGGCGACAAAGCCAAGAGCGGAGCACGTGATGGCAGGACTTGTGTTAGAGGCGTCGTCGTGCAGCTGCTTTCATTATTTTGGCCCATCATTCTCACCTCCTCCGCAATCGTATTTGTCCTCACACCTTTCTTGTAGTCAAACTCTTCGTCCTCTTCGTCGTCCCAAACGCAACCGCTGAGCTCAACGCTCGAGGGGGGGGGCAGGCTCTCCTCAAGTTCCAAAAAATTCTTGTATCGTCTGTGGCAAGTCCATGCCATGGCATTATCAAAGTTAGCTCTGACAAGAATTTCGTAAACCACATATCCAGAATCCGCTATGGAGATCTTAGGCGGTGTCATGCCACCATTGGAATCCCTATAGCTGTTATAATATCGCCCAGACTCGCTGCAGAGGGGGAGTAGGAGAGGCGGGGGTTTAGGAGAGGAAGAGGGAAAAGGGGGAGGGGGTAGGAGGGGGATCAGATGACAACCTTGGAACTCACACTGAGACGTATTCGACCCTACTGAAGACGGCCTCACTCTCAGCACGACTTAAAGGGGCCATTGAACCTGTCGTACTGCTTGACTTGCTCGTTCCAGAGAATCTTACGACAGGCTCAAAGGGGGCAGAAGGGGCAGGGGGGAGAGGGACATAGCTGTCCACCGAGGAAGTACGAAATACGGGCTTGGGGGGGACATTAACTTCGCCCGATTCTTTAGGGAACAACTCATTCGCAGAGGAGGTCTTAGGATAGCTGGAAAAAAGAGTTTCCGCCATGGGTCTTTGCCTGGTAGGGTTTCAACTTGACTTCCAGAGGAGAAACGGGGAATTTCAATTGGCGCAGGAGGACGAGTCAATCTTTGTGGGGGAATGTGGTTTGTTGATAGTGGGATGGAGCTAATCTGGGAAAGATTTTGGAAATGTATTTCTATTGGGCCCTGCCTGAAATGATGCTCCGAAAGCTCGAAAGTTTTGAGTAGGAATTGGATGAGTGAGGAGAGTGCGCCTGCATGCTTGTGAACCCCATGCCTCCGTTCTCCCCTCCGCACCTGGAAGTCCCTGTTGCTGCTCAAGTGCGCCAACGAGAACGCGCGTACTCCTGGCCCTCGACGTCCTCCAGGCTCGCCGGTGCAATGACGGCACAAGGATGTTATGTATTCTTCTTCATTTGTTGCATTTCTTTTACGGAGCAAATAAAAGAAGCCTGTGGGTTCAGAGCAAAAATGGACTAAAACGCTCCTTAACTCCGTAGTACGAATATCAACCCCCCACCTCCTCCCCCTCCCTCCCTCCCTCTGGCCTTTTGAAGCCAACTACGACTACGTACCCCGCCCGTGCCCCTCGTGACCCGCCTAACAGCCGAAACTCGTGAACCCAGCCTTCTGATGGACGTGTTCAATATCTGCGATGTTAATTGGTACAAGCCACTGATCAACCCCCCGCACATTGCTCAGGGCCACGTTGGGCAGAGAGAACGTGCCGCCGCCGATGATCTCGTCGTCCTTAAAACGACCCTCGTACGTGGCACCGTTGGTGAAGCCTACCGTGCCCCTACCATTTCGTTTGCCCCTAGTGAACTGCCCCGCGTAAGTTTGACCGTCGGGGTAATTGAGCGATCCCTTCCCCTCAATCATGTCGTGGCTCCACTGCCCCTGATACTCGAATCCGTTGGACAGCAGTAGGTGTCCCTTCCCGTGGCGGACATTGTTCTGCCAGTCGCCGTCGTAGCTAGAGTCCTGTGACGATACAAGCGAGACGGAAAGGAGGGTTGTGCGAATGTGTTGGGAATTGATTGTGCGACGAACGAACGAAGAGAGTGTCGTCACTGTGGCGCTTTGATATGTCCTCGATCCATTCTCACCTTTTCCTCCTCCTTGACAGCCCACCAGAACTTCCCCTTGCCCCAGAATTTATCTTCCTTCCAATCCCCTATGTAGACAGCTCCACTAGGGAACCTGTACTCGCCCTGACCGTGCCTCATGTTCTCCCTCCACTCTCCGACGTAAACTCCGCCATCCAGGAAGTTGTAGGTGCCTCTCCCAGTGAGCTGCGCAGAGCGAAGTGAGTAGCGAAATGGGTTAGGATGAATGTGTAGCGAGGATATGTTGCGACGCTATTCCCTCACCTTTCCCTTGTCGAATTCTCCGGAGTAAATGACCTGGCGCTTCTTGTTGAAGAGAACTCCACGTCCGTGCTCGTAGTTTTTCTTCCAGCTCCCCTCGTACGTATTTCCATTCTTGTACAAGAAGACCCCCTGGCCGTCCCTCATGTTGTTGAGCATCTCGCCCTCGTAAACTTCCTTGTTGACGGGAGGGTCAAAAAAGAAGGCCGACCGCCACCTACAAAGCTTGGGATCTGGCAGGGCGGGAGCGAGAAGCTTCGACTTTTGGAGCTTAGGCAGGGGGTGCTGGTTTGTCTTGTTGGCGCTCCCGTTCACGGACTTGTTGAGGACGCTGTTGGGGTTGAAGGAGG
>BRYA01000540.1:35784-50892 GCA_030267965.1 Triparma columacea
CGTATTTCATGGCGCTCTTTCGAGCGAGCTCGGCGTCCATTCCGTAACCTCCTCCTCGCGTGCTCATGCTGTATGTATATGTAGGGTTAACAGACGAAGATTTTGCAGAAAAAGATTGGATTGAAGGGAATGGAAGAGAAAGGAATTGATGGCGCGCGCGACTTTTTTATGCTGTTGATGGGAGCATTGCTTTCTAGGCATCTTCGGTGTGATTATCTGGACTTCCGTGTACAGTGCGGCGGCTATACATAAGAGCATCACACCTTAAAGCAGCTTCAACGACATCGATGATCGCCATTAGGGGACACCCCGTTCTCCAGTACTCAGGATCCGCAATGGAAGAATTTTCATCTCGTAACTCTTCTTCACAGGCGTAAATTTGAGAGTCTAGCAAAAAGGATGGAATTTATTTGGGGGGGCATTTTCTGAGAGAAGTATCTCCAACAAACCAACAAGACGTCTCAACTCAATCAGGCACCTCAATCAAGATTCCTATCGGCAATACCTCAACACTGTTACCTTAAAAACTCGTAACAGTTTGATTATGACGAGTTTCAACACTTCCACAAAAACATCGAGTGGGATGGGGGATAGGAATCATGATATATCAACTAATATACTAACATCAAACAATTTAACAGACGTTTCAGGGTTGAGTGGGGAGGGAGGTGGGATGAGAAATACGGAAGACGTGGGAGGAGTGGAGGAAGGTGCGTGGAGGGATGGGGGGAGAGATGGGATTGGGTTAAAATGATGTGCTGGTTTGAGGTTTGATGGTGTTGATACCACGCATAGGATTATACGTTTACGATACTTGACGTTCATGGTTGAAACACACGCAATGATGGAATGGAAGCACTGGAAAGTGACTGCCAAACTACCAGGCTGCTGAGGAGGAGAGGAACACTTTTCAATACTCCAAAACACTTTGACGATACGAAATAAGTTGTCGCTAACACACACATTGCCCATCTCTCATCTCAATCCCTAGGCAAGACCCAGATTGCTGGTTCAACAATGAATTCGAATATCGTCAGTGTTTCCTCTGGGAGGAGAATGAGTGGAACTAGAATGGGTCGAACTCCATTATGTGAAATCATTGAGAAGAACAGACCCAGCTCCGTTCGCTCCGTTGAGAGTATTGAGGGTATGTCTCCTCGTTTCGACGATGGTGCTGGTACAGCACAAGCCTCCTCTAAGTCCTCTAAGTCTTCAAGTGGTCCGCTGAAGGGGATTAGGGATATAAACCGTAGGAGAAAGGAGGGAGATACTTCAACCACGACTACCTCAACGTCAACAATAACAACGACAACCGGCCCTCCTTTTCCATCTACAATATCCCCCCTCCCTCCTTCCAATCCATCGTTATCTTCTCCGTCCCCCCATCATCCCCCTCCTACCTCAACTCGCACCCTTCAATGTCCCCTCTGTCCCTTCACCACCCTATTCCCAAACTCCTACACCCGTCATACCCGTGAAATGCACTTACCCCCCTCATGGTATCCTTGTACCCTCTGCTCCTACAAAGCGAAACGACTATCTTCTTTAAAGGAACATATTAAATACGTACACAAACCACCGGATGAAGTTGAATGGTATAATTGTGGGAGGGAGGGGTGCGGGTTTAGAGCGAAGACTAAAAGCAGCCTTAAAACACACACCAGAACCGTACACGAGAGTTTAGAGGAGGGTGACTTTAGCGGGAAGAAGGGAAGGGGTGGGAAGAAGAGAGAAAATAAGGGAAAGGAAGGTACTACGAGGAAAAGTATTGGGAGGGAATATAAATGCCAAGTACCTGGGTGCGGGTACGCGGCGGGGAAGAAAGGTAACCTATCCGCACATATATTAGCGAAACATACACAGGTTGGGGTTTGGTGGTTATGTAGATATTGCGGTGATATGAATTCAAGCGGAGGTGGGAAAAGAGGGATGGGAGGGTATAGGAGTAGAAGGAGAAGAGATAGAGATGGACATGAAGGGAAGTGTAAGTTTAAGGAAAGTAGGGGGAAAAGGATTGAAGGAGATGGGAGGGTTGTTGTAGAGGGAATTGGGGGGGGGGGGGGGAAGGAAAAGGAGAAGGAAATTGAGGGGGGGGGAAAGGAGAAGGTGGTGGAAGAGGAAGATAGCGAGGAGGACGAGGATTATGAGGAGGACGAGGGAGAGGATGATAGTGATGATGAAGAGGATGGTGTTTTTGAAGAAAAGGAAAACTCGGACGAAAACGGGGATCACGAGGAGGTGGACGTGAGAAAAAAGGATGGTATTTTTGGAGGACTCTCAGGATCTGACTGGGACTCGGAATCGGAATCGGAATCTGAGCAGGCAGTGACTGAGGGTGCAGCTGGTACGTCAACAAGTTCTTCGGGGGTATCGATACCTAAACGTGTCATGAAGACGAGCGTATTTAGCTTTATGAGGGCGGCAAGGGTCGCGAGTATACGGAAGGGAATCGATGAGGTAGAGAAGGAGGGTGAGGAGGATGATAGCGAGGAGGATGAGGATTATGAGGAGGAGGACGTAGGAGATGAGGATAGTGATAGTGACGAGGATGGGGTTTTTGAAGAGAAGGGGGACGAGGACGAGGACGAGGACGCTGAGGGGTTTTCCGAGGATTCGGATGTGGAAGTTTCAGAGGGAAGCTCTGTTTCGGTCGAGGGTTCTTCGGGATTGGGTGTCGGATCAATAGGAGATGTTACCTCTACTTCGGACGTGACGTCGAGATCAACAGGAAGGAGGACGACGCTAGGATTCATTGATAACGCAAGGGTTATTGGGAAAAGGAAACAGGAGGAGGAGAATAGGGGGAAACCTACTTTCGGATTCATGAAACAAGCAAGAAGAGGGGGGGAAGGTGGGGACAAGTAGGGGGGGGGGGGAGGGGGGGGGAGATGTTACCTCTACTTCGGACGTGTCGTTAAGATCAACAGGAAGGAGGACGACGCTTGGATTCATTGATAATGCAAGGGTTATTGGGAAAAGGAAACAGGAGGAGGAGAATAGGGGGAAACCTACTTTCGGTTTCATGAAACAAGCAAGAAGAGGGGGGGAAGGTGGGGACAAGTAGGGGGGTGGGGGGTGAAAGGAGAGAATCATCGGGAAAGAGGATGAAGCTAGGACTTCATTGATGTTAGCAAGGGTTAGTGGGAAAAGGAAACAGGAGGAGGAGAATAGGGGGAAACCTACTTTTGGTTTCATGAAACAAGCAAGAAGAGGAGGGGACAAGTAGGGGGGGGGGGGGAGGGGGGGGAGAGGGTTAATGTAGTGGGATTTAACATTTTGTTGTTGTACGTGACTAGAGTGTCCTTGATCAAAAATAAGAATAAACAGGCCACCGAAAAGGGGCAATATAATTTTAAAAAGCACAAGGGCGAAACAGGTAGTCTACTTGAGCTTCTTCTTAGGCCTGAGCTGGTTGGTGTGTCCGCACTTCTTCTTCCTGCAGTTGGTGGCCCTAGGGGGTAGGCGGGCGTAGCACTTTCTGCAGATTGCCTTGTCGCAGTTGAAGCCCTTGGCGAGGAGGGCTAGGGAGGGGTCGTAGACCCCGCCGCGGAGGCGGAGGACGAGGTGGAGGGTGGACTCCTTCTGGATGTTGTAGTCGGAGAGGGTCCTGCCGTCCTCGAGCTGCTTGCCGGCAAAGATGAGACGCTGCTGATCGGGGGGGATCCCCTCCTTGTCCTGGATCTTTTGCTTGACGTTGTCGATGGTGTCGCTAGGCTCGACATCGAGGGTGATGGTCTTTCCCGTGAGGGTTTTAACGAAGATTTGCATCTTACTGATGGATGAAGGGAGGGGGGAAGTGGGGGAGCGGGGGATCGAGGGGTAAGTTTGTGGGTGAAGGAGGGGTACGTAGGATATAGTATATAGTTATGTAGGGAGATGGTACATTAAATGATGGATACACGTCCAATTTGAGTAATTGCGAGGTCTTTGTGTCATAAAATTGATCATATAATGTGTCCTCTACCGACGGTGATGTTTGGAAGTTGTATATTTCATTGAAATCTTTGTTTTGGGATGCGTTGTTCCTTGAGAGTGGACATTAAGTATATATCTACGCTGAAGTATTGCCAGAGAGAGAATTGAGGTTCAGGGGAGCTGAAATTGACCAAAGCCCTCAAGCTCAGGCTCGGGTTTGGTTGGGGCTGTTCTCATTGTGGTGGCGCGTTAATCGGTATTCGTTCGTACAGGGTGGGATAAGTTCGTAAATGTGGCACATGGCTTGAATGGGAGGGTGCAATTGCGTCATTTCGAGTTGGGACTCACTGTCTCGATTTTGGCTTTTCTTGATGAGGAAATTGGGTGATGAGACATGTTGAAGAGCTCTTCAAAATTGTGATGGTTGTGACGGGTGGGGGAGATGGGGGTGGGGGGGGGCGGGGGGGTCTGAGAGGGCTCGAAAGGTTGGCTCTTGGGTGGCGGACGTGTGAAATAATTTGAATGAAATGATGTTGAAATGCATTGGGGGTTTGGGGGGTGGGGGGGTGGTGTGGGTGGGTTGGAGGTGTGCCGAGGGGGTCGCTTTGAAAGTATCGACGTGAGGGAGGTGGTTGTCTGCATTCGAGTTCATTGCCAAAAACGAGGACGTCTCGAAACTGAACATGAAAAGAGCCAAGTAAAACAATTTAATGCAACGCTCACCCTTACAACGTTCCCCTCTTGTCCCTCTTACCCCTTGATAATCCCCTCCATCTCCTCCACCCTAATCTTCGCAATATCAATAACATCATCAATCCCATAATCCCACCTCCCCCCGATCCCCGTGTTTATTTCCAGTACTTCCCCCATCCCGTTCATTGCTATGGTGACTTTACCCATGCCTTTAGCTTCACCTGTACCGGAGGGACCTGGGTTGGAGTATGAAGCTAGATTCTCCTCGCTTAAGTTAGGGGTTATTAACTTAACTACCTTCTTCTTCTCCTCTTCCATATCATCCCCACCCCTACCATAACCATCGTCAATCTCAATACAAGCAACAGTAACAACATACGGTACCCCTCCACCCTTAACCTCCAAACCCGATGCTTTTAAAGCGGAGGATATGGATAACATGGATGCGTCTATTACGGAACCGTCGTCTTGGAGTAGTAGCACTGATATTGACAGGGATTTAGAGGGGGGGAGAGAGCAGATTTGGAGAAGGTTTATGTAACGGGATAGGAGGGACTCTATTTCAGCGTAACGGGTATTGTGGTGCTTGCATTGTTGGGGTGTAAGTGGGGTTGGTAACGTGAAGGATGGACGAGCGGTTAGGTTTAAGGTTACTCTTTGTGAGGATGGGGGTGGGGGGGAGGGGATTAATGTTATTGTACTTAAGACGATCGTGTGACCGAGATTGCAGGTTGAAGAGGAGAGGGAAGGGGGGGAGAGGAGAATTGAAGGCTTTAAGGTCGTGGGAGGGGAGGACGTGAAAGAGAGACCTGATGTACGGGTGTTTGAGATTAGGAAATGGTTTTGGTATTCTGAAGGGGATATCGTCTCGGCGAGCGTAGGAGGAAGAGAAGATGAGGAGATTGAAGACATTGGGAGGGATGGTCGAGGTAAGGAGGGTGATGAAAAGGGGTAAGGAGGGAGGTAGGGGGGTAGTGGCTGTGATTTATGAAGTGTATGGGGTATGATTAGGGTACAAAGTGTATAGGGAGTTCCCTAGTATCGTCGAAAATATGATTTGGAGGGCAGAGGAACAAGTGTGAAAATGGCCTGGAAAATGGAGTGTTTTTTTGGGGATTTTGTGCACAATCATTTTTAGTTTTTACTTCCCTCGTTTTCAACGTTCTTTTTCGTGCGCACGTGGTCCTAATCTCTAGCTTAATTACAAAAAATCGTTTGTGTTGAAAAACCTTCGTTGAATATCCTCTTCTCTTTCATGTCCCACTCTCTTGTCCTTCTCCTTTCTTTCCGCTTTAATGAAAGTGTATATGTCTGTATAAGGATAAGTATTTTCGTGTTCAAACATGATTCCATGTACCCTTCCTCTCTTTCGTTTTCCTTTTCCCCCTTCCCATTTATCCCCCCCCCTAAATTGTTCAATTTCCGAAGTATTCCCCAATCCCTCCACCAATTTGTCCAATTTTCTTAACCCTTTGTTCCGCTTTCTCCTTCTCAACCCTATCCTTCTCCTCCTTCGCATCCTTCTCAATTTTGGTAACCTGTTGTTTGATATCCTCATTCAAGAACCTCATCATTTCCCTGCGAGTATTTGCGATTTATGATTTTAGATTTCCATGTTAATAACACACGTTTCTCAACCATATCTCCATTCTTCACATCTCCAAATGATTCTCACTCTTCCTCAAGATTTCCCCCCCTCCTTAAAAGTCTCACCTCGTCCCCGTCGCATCAAGTACATCCCTCGGCATGAGTTTCCTTCTATTTTGAATCGTGCTAATACTAAAGCTACTTTCCCCCCCATACTTCGTGAACAACTCCGTCGCGTACGTCAGCAAAGACAGCGCTTCCTTGGTTATAGACTTACAGTCTGGGTCTAACTTAACGAGTTTACGGATCTTCGTTATGGGGATGGTTAAATCTAACGGACTTGTGGAAGAGCCGCGTTTACCGAGGACGGAGGAGGTGGGGGGGAGGAACTGACCGTACTTTGAGAGCCATTGAGTGTAAGCTTCCTGAGGATTTATGAAGGGGGGAGGAGAGGTGGGGGGGGAGGAGGGTATTGTTTACACGACGGTGAGGTTATTTTCTCAAAGGGTACTTTTTGAGGGGGCGAAGCTTTTATCTATATATACTCACCTTCTCAGCGGAGGCAATCGTCTCGTATTCTACCTTGTCTTCCGCGGTCAGGGCAGACCACTTGGAGGCTGTGTTGTGTGTGTGTGTGTGTTGTGGGGGGGGAGGGGGGGGGAAAAGGGGAGGATGAGTAATTTTGTTTCTACCGACGATGTGATGGTTCACGCGCTTGTTGTTGTTGAGGTTGAGGGTGTTCCATTACAAATGTCATGTCCTTTCCCTCTTCCCTCCCTCTTTGCTTACCTATAAGTTTAGCGACATCCCCGACCCCGTATTTCTTCTCCGTCCCACCTGCGGCTTGTAGCTCCGCCTTACACTCATCCCTCTTCTTGTCTGCGAATATGAAGTACGCGGTACGTTTCTTAGGCTTTGGTGGTACGACAATATTGGAGGAGGTTGGAGAGGGGGGAGGGACTGAGGTAGAGGTTGTTAGTGTTGTTGTAGGAGGTTGAGGTTGGATGGATGAAGAGGATGGGGAGGGGGGGATAGGTGCAGGTTGTGAGGAGAATGTTGTCATTTCAGCTGATGATGAGGGCTCAGAATTGGCCTCAGGAGGAGGGGGGTTGACGATTTGAGGTTGGTCTGACATTTTTGAGGTTGTTTTGGAGGATATTACGGATATTATGGGTGTTGTTAGTTGTTGTTGATGGTATTGTTGATGTTGTATTGGTATTGGGTTGATATGATGTTGATTGTTGGGGGTTTTTGATGTTTTTTGTTTGGGGAGGAACTTGGGGGAATTCGGAGGGAAGGGGGGAAAGGCCTTCCAGACATTGTATTTGTTTGGGTTTACCCTCCTTATTCACCACTTCACGTAAACAAAATATAGATCCCAGTCGGAGTAATCGTAGGGACGAGTATCCTGAAGAAGGCGCGACGTGGCGGACGCGAATCAACAAAAGAGTGCTGGAAAACCTGTGAATTGGTCACCAAACAGTGTAGTCAATCGTTCTAAATACGAAGCCTTGGTTAGGACAACAATAGTACAAGCGTGATGACCCGTCATAGTCGGATAAATGTGATTAGAATGAAGTTTGTTGACGATTTAGTTTCCTGACTGCCCTTTCCCTCCCTTTCTCACCGAGTCAAAAGGTTGCTCGACTCTGATCTTTTTTCGAGTGGACTTATTTAATTCCCAAATACAACATAAATACGAATTTGAGACAAAAATGGAGACAGCCGAGGAAAACTGGTACGAAAGAGACTACCTTATACTAGGCACACACACACACACACACACATACATACACATACACACGAGAATGAGAAAAGAGACTCGCACTCCTTAACCTCCTTCTCACCCCCTCCCTCCTCCCTTCCCTTCCCCCTCCCACCCTTAAGGATTGGTTGCGATCTCTGCAACAAGTGGCGTATAATCCCTGAGGACTGTGTTGCCCTAAACGACCAGGGGAAGAAACTCACGGGGGACGAGGACTGGCACTGCGAACTCGGGGTAGGGATGATGTGTAGGGGGTACAGGTAAGAGAAGGAGAGAGTGTGTGTGGGGGGGGGAGAGAGAGAGTGTGTGTGTGAGAGAGAGAGAGTGGATGAGGGAGAGAGTGAGAGAGGGCTTCTCCAAGCACACACACACAAACTCAACCCCCCTCCTAACGTCCCTCCCCTCCTTACATCCACCCCCTCCCCCTCCCGCTACCATACCCTTGTCCCCCCCCCTAGTGAAATGGTAACCCGTGCGAACTGGCTCTGCCCTGATCTCGAGGGTGCCCCCCTCCGTGTCGTCGAGGTTGACCCAGAGTGGCAGAACGCGCAAAGACTCAAAGAGGGACTACCAGCCATGGGTGAGTTACTGTGAACGACTGAACACCCTTTAACGAGAAGGAAGGGGGTGGGGAATATTATGATGAGGGATAATTGGAGGGTTCGAACAATTCGATGCTCTTCTAACACACTACAACGTAATTCCTCTTCACTTACGTCTAACTTCCCACTCCTATACAGATCACAACGTTGCCTCCATCGCCCCTCCCCAATCAGTCACCTTGCCCCCACCCTCAGCCCCATCCTACACATCTTTGCCTCCACCTTCAGCCCCATCCTACACCCAAGGTCAAGGTACGTTTACGCTCCCACCGCCAACTTACAACGAGAGCGCCCAAGCTGGGGTTAAGGAGGCAGACAACGACGACCCACTTGGGCTGGATAAAATGGACGATGCTGGACCTCTACTTGAGCTTGCTAATTCAGCAGTTGTCGCGAAAGCACCGGACGCTACTACCTCTACAAACGATACCAACCTACAGACAACGGAAACGTCAGTTGAAAACAGCGGTTCGAAGAGTAAGGAGGATGGTAACGGCATGGTTCTACAAACAAACCAACAACCACCACCTGTAGTCGCACCACCACCGGCTGTCGCTCCACCGCCACCGGCTTTCGAGGAAGTTAAACCACAACTATCAATCAGGATGAAAGTTCAACATACCGCTACGGGGGAACTCGCAAAAGACGACTCAGATTTTGAAGTTTCCGGTGACGACGAGGAGGACGAAGAGGGTTACGAGGCTTTTGAAGGAGCTATGAAAGACTCTAAAAGGAAAGGTTCAGGACTTGTTAACGACCTTTGGGATGACGATCTAACGTCTGGTGATTACCTTGATGATGATGATGAAGAGGTTAAAAGGGCGAAGAAAAAAAAGAAAGTTAATAAGGGGGGGCCGAAAAATGTTATCAACATCAGCAAGAAGGATATACAAGAATCACAAGAAAAGGAGGGGAGTAAACAAGATAAGGGGAGGAACGCTCTGTTCAAGAAACTAGGAGGGTGGAACTAAAGTATAAGTTAAGGGGAAGGGGGGAAAGGAGAGGGGGGAAGGAGGGATTGGTTGTTATTGGGGGGGGATAAATATTTAGGGGACGAACAAGGGACATTAAACGGTGGGGGGGGGGGGAGGTGGGTGAGAAGGGTGAGAAGGGTGAGAAGGGTGAGAAGGGGGGAAAGGGAAGAGGGCGCGAAGGGGGGAAAGGGAAGAGGGAATGGGACAAGAAGACAAGGGGGGGAGGGAAATTGGGGAAGGGGGGACATTTCCTAGGGTGATGAAAGGGGGGATTATGATTAGGGACTTCCTTAGTTTTCCACATATCAATCGACTATTTATATTTTTGGGCTTCGTTCAAGTACGCTGATTTTCTCCTCGTCTCCCCCCTCATTTCTTGCCACTCTCCCCCCAGGCAAATCTCCATTTCCAATATGCAATATCGGTTATCCCGGTAATCCCGTTGACCCCGTTCGCTCTGTTGACCCCCCCTCTCCGTTAATCCCCCCCTCCGTTGAAGCCCTCCTTCGTTGACACTTTCTCTTCTTTTTCCTCTTCTTCTTCCTTTTTTGTTTTCCAATCAGTTACCGCTGCTCTGGTTCTGTTGTGGCCCTTAACCAAAACAGTACACACTCTACACAACTCTACATTTCAACTACACAACTACACACTCACCCATACCTACCACATACTTACCCCTATCTTTCACCGTGCCCCCCACTACCCAATATCCCCCACTACTTGAGAAACTTCCAAATTTCCTCGGACCCCCTCAAACCTCTTTGCCTCCTCCTACCTCTCCATTTAAGGCCTAACCTTCACTATATCAAGAAAACCATGCTCTTCCTCATCCTGACCCTCTTGCCAGGGATCGTCCTTGGATTCCAACCTACGACCAAACAAGCATTGAAGGATGCCATCGATTCTCACCTTAGTGGAACTTCCGACAAGGGTCCCATTAACAATTGGGACACTTCCCTGATCACCGACATGTCAGCCCTGTTTTGCAGTAGTGAATACGACTGGAGTTGCGATTGTGGTAGTTTATGCTCTGAGTATAAACAATTCAATGAGGATATCTCAGGATGGGCTACTTCCCAGGTTACTTCTATGTCATACATGTTTAGGAGCGCCGACAACTTCAATCAGGATATCTCAGGATGGGATACTTCCCAGGTTACTTCTATGTCTTCCATGTTTTCCGGCGCATCCAACTTCAATCAGGATATCTCAGGATGGAACGTATGTGCATGTACTTCCTTCTCGAGTATGTTTGTTAACTCAGGATATTCAGGATCCTCCTTATCCACGGCACAATGCACGGGCTGCCCTTCCGGTCGGTACACGGAGGGAACTGGAGAATATGTCCAAGGAGGAAACCCATGCCAAGGTACGTTTGTTTCTTGTCGAGGGGGGGGTCCTTCCAAGTTTGTTTCTTCTCGAGAAGCGGGGTTTCTTCGATTTTGGGAGGGGGGTCCGTCCAAGGGGGGCTCCGAGGGGGGTCCGAGGGGGGTCCGAGGGGGGTCCGAGGGGGGTCCGAGGGGGGTCCGAGGGGTCAAGGGTCACACACACACAAAATATCTAACACAAGAAAAACACCAAAACCACAGGATGCGGAGCCGGCAAATACTCTTCCACAACTGCAGCAACATCAGAATCGACATGTCAAGGTAAGTTGTTTCTTCTTGAGAACTGGAGTAAAAAAACACAAGTAAAATTCTCCCATGAGCAACCAACTTACAAATTCACCCAAAAACGCCAAAACCACAGGGTGCGAAGCCGGCAAGTACTCTGGGGAGGCAGCGTCAACATGCATCGAAGAATGTCCCGCAGGAACCTACGCTTTCGCCTCAACCTCATCATGCGACAAGTGCCAAGCTGGAACCTATTCTGGAGTGGATGGAGCCACTGCTGCCACAACGTGTCAAGGTGAGTTTATTTCTTTTGAAGAACCCAAACTTGTTTGGGTTGGATTGTTTCGGGGGGGTCAGGGTCGCGTTGGGGTTGTCCGAAGGGTGTGGGCCGGGTGTGGGAGGATCCAATTTGTTCCGGTTTGTTCCGTATGTCAACAAAAGAAAACTCACATGTACGTCAAACCCCAAATGATCCACAAACAAACGCCAAAACCTCAGCTTGTGGGGCAGGAACCTACTCCTCTGTGGAGGGTGCCACAACATGCACGACTTGCGGAACCGGCAAATACTCTGGGGCAGAGGGAGCGACGGCAGAATCCACATGCCTCAATTGCCAAGCGGGAACCTATTCTGGAGTAGAGGGAGCCACAACGTGTCAAGGTGAGTTTGTTACTTTTGGAGAATCCAAACTTGTTTAGGTTGGTTTGTTTCGGGGGGGTCAGGGTTGGGTCGGGGGTGTCCGAGGGGGGAAGAAGGGTCGAGACACTCACACACACAAAATAATCTAAATACATAAATAAACGCCAAAACCACCACAGGATGCGAAGCCGGCAAATACTCTACAGCCACTGCAGCCACAACGGAATCCACATGCATCAGCTGCCCAGTTGGCGAGTACTCCTCCGCCGGCGCTACCTTCTGCAACTCCTGCGAGGCCGGAAAGTACGATGAGTCTTCCGGAGGTTCTGTGGGTTGTCAGAACTGCCCTGCTGGTTCATACACCACGACGGGTGGAAGGTGAGTAGCCCCACGTTGAGTCGATTCGGCACTGCATAGCAACATTCTTAAACAAATGCCGTCCAATTTATTCGCTTTCTCCCAGGGCATCATGTGACATCTGCACAGCTGGAAAATATTCCAATTCTACTTCCTCGCTCTGCAGTGACTGCCCTTCCGGCCGGTACATCACCGATGACGCCAGTACTCTTTCTCTCCACGCTGGACTCTCTGCTTGCCTTGCTTGCGACGGGGGAAAGTACGCAAACGACCCAACCACCGCGTCATTTTGCATTACTTGTCCCTCGGGGAGGTACGCCCCTCTTGCCTCTACATCTTGTACAGATTGCGAGGCGGGCAAGTACAATGAGCTACAATCTCGACCTTCTTGCGTTGCTTGTGGAGCAGGCCGCTATTCAACCATCGTTGCCTCAATTATCGAGTCTGACTGCAAAAATTGCGCGGCTGGCAAAGCGAGTCTAGAAGAGGTCCGATCTACTGAGGTGAGAAAGGAGGAGCAAATGATGATGAACCGAAATCCGTGTTGCCGCTTGCCAGAAACCGAGTGTACTAAACCCCTCGATAACTTCGATTTATTATTCATCGCTTCTCGCTTTCTTGCCGCAGTGCGTCGACTGCCCGCAGGGCAAGTCTGCGCCTGCCCCAGGTCTCAAAGTTTGCGTCGACTGCTCTGCCGGCACCTTCTCTAACTCGACCGGCGGAACGTCCTGCACCAAGTGCACAGTTGGGCGATACTCCAAAATGGTTGAGTCGACTTCTTGCCAAGAGTGCGACTCTGGGACCTTCAACCTCAATGAGGGATCTGTGGGCTGTGACAAGTGTGCTGGTGGTGAGAGGCTGAACGATGCTGGGAACGGCTGTGAGACCTGTCCAGACGGCACCTTCTCCAACCCCGGAAGCATCTCCTGCACGATTTGCAATCATACTCCCGGCTATGTCAGCAAAGCTGGGGCCTTAAAGTGTGAATACTGCGGCCCTGGGTTCTACGCCGACCAGGCATCCCATTCTTGCAAAGAGTGCGAGATCGACACCTACAGCGTAGGTGGCCTCGACGCGTGCCTCATCTGCCCTGCTGGAACGGACAACACCAAGGGATTCAGCAGCTGCCAGCCTTGCCCACCCGGGACCGTTAATGATGGAGCGACATGCGTGAAGTGCGCCAAGGGCCAGTTCGCGGAGTTCGGAGCAACCTCTTGCTCTCCCTGTTCGGGCCCTGGTGAATACTCTGACGCCGAGGGTTCAGCTGTCTGCAGGACCGCTCCAGCCGGCTACAAGCCAACAGCTGACAAAAAAGCCATAGAGATTTGCACCGCCGGAAAGTACTCCGTGGGCGGGGATTCTAACTGTATGGCTTGCGATAGCGGGAAGTTTTCTGGTGAAGGAGCTGTGGGCTGCACAGCGGCTGCCACCTGTGGTGTCGGAAAGTTCATCCAGTCCCCTTCAAACTTCACGACCGACACCGAGTGTGGAGTCTGCACAAAGGGGTCGGCCTCGGCTGGAGATCAGGTCACCTGCACTCTGTGCAACAGAGAGGGCGAGTACTCTGAAACTGACGGAGCGGCTGCGTGCAAGCTGGCTCCAGCCGGCTACAAGCCCACTTGGGACCGCAAGAACATCGAGCGGTGTCAGAAGAACACCTTCAGTATTGGAGCGAGGAATAACTGTACAGATTGCGCTGATGGAGGCCATTCCCTGCCAGGATCTTCAGCCTGCGAGAAGTGCTCAACGGGAAAGTACTACGCCGAGACCGAGAACACCTGCAAACTGTGTCCCAAGAATACTTTCACCATCTCTGGCGCCACCGACATCTCGGGCTGTGCCCCTTGTGAGGACGGAGGCCACTCTCAGCCAGGAAGTGGGTACTGCGAGAAGTGCCCTTCAGGGAAGTACTACCACGAGACTGAGAACGTGTGCGAGCTCTGCCCTAGCGGCACCTTCACAGCTACTGGAGGAGTTGGCATCGAGCAATGCGAGAAGTGTCAGGAGGGATTTATCAGCAACGACCCCGACGGTGCCGGTTTCTGTTCCCCCTGTCCAGCAGGTTACTTTGCCAACCCCTCCCAAACAGCCTGCCTCCCCTGCTCTCCCGGCTTCGTCTCTGGTATCGCCGCAACTCAATGCGACGCTTGCGAGATTGGAAAGTTCGCTCCCGGTTCCAACAACACTGGTTGCCTCTTCTGCGACGACAAGGACTTCCTCAAAGGATCTACGACAAACTCCACAGGCTCAACGTCCTCCTCGTCATGCATTTGCGAACCCGGTTTTTACGAGAACGAGCTCACCAAATCTTGCGAGCCTGTGTTTGAGGGTGTTTCGAAGAGCGATAGTGGGATGACTGTTGAGAACATGAAGTTGGAGCAAGGGTTCTGGAGAACTACAAGTTCATCGGAAGAGGTGAGAAGAAAAACCATTGTACAGCGCACATATTATAAATATAAACATCAACTCGTGTAACTCTGACATGCACCGCCCCCCCCACGCAGATCCTTCACTGCCTCAACGAGCAACATTGCGCAGGAGGTTCCGATCCTTCCTCATATTGCGCCGAAGGGTACGAGGGCGCTCTCTGCGCCGTCTGTTCCGAAGGTTTTGCGGCTGTAGGTGCCGGCGAGTCTCTCTTCTGCAACCAGTGTTCGGGCAGCGCTACGACAACTGTGGCGGCTGGTCTTTTGGCCATTGCCGCCCTCCTCATAGGCGGCATCATCTTCGTCGCGAGAAAGGGTTCGGAGGAAGAGCCCCAAGAGTTTGGTAGGAGCCGTTCCACGAGTTTGAGTGTGGCCGCCGCAAAGCTTGAGAAGCTCAACAAGGTCATGCCAATTCTAAAGATCACCTTCGCCTACTTCCAGGTCGTTGGCGGACTCGGCTTTCTATTTTCACTCCAGTTCCCCCCGATCTTTAGCACGGTCGTGTCCTTCGTCGGCGGCCTGGTGTCCCTGGACTTT
>BRYA01000541.1:0-12407 GCA_030267965.1 Triparma columacea
TGCCCACACATTGTCTCCCTTTCTCCACCGGAACTTGTCAATGTCTTCCTTCAATGTCCCCTTGACTCTCTTTCCCTTCTTGTAGAGTTTCTCCTCCAGCCCTGCTACACTTTCCAGCATCCCGTCCTCTTCCTCAGTAAGAGTTGGCACACTGGGCATGACCTCCTCCACAAAGTGTCTTTTCCTCCTCTCATCAATGACACCAGGCTGTCTAAACTGCTTCCCGACCTCCTCCATGATACCCTTTACTGCTGCATACGCAGCCTTGACGTCTTCCTTCTTGATCCTGCCACTGTTCCTGCCTTCAACACTAGATCTCATGGATCTCACACTCTTAAAGCTTTTGACTGTGCGAACATCTACTTCTGATTTCATCTCTGTTACCCTCTCCTCTGCCTTTAAAGTTCCCACCGTGGTGACAGCAGTTTGTCCAAACTCAAAGTCAGTGAAGCTGAGCTTGCCCATAATGACACCTCGCTTAACAGTCTTGGTCTTTATTGACGCTAGAATCTCGACAAGCATCGCAGTTGCCTCATCAGAAAGGTCATCCTCATCAAGGGGTGCCAACTCCATAATGTTCGTCGATTCGTCAGGAGAGACGACTTTGACGTCGAGGAGAAATTCCACAAACTTATTCCCGATGCCGTAGTGCTGCCAGTAGACGAGTCTGTGAATGACTCCTTCCTTTTCGTCATACCCCTGGAGGGTCTTCCTTCGGAACTTGCCCTGCTCACAATCGGTGAGGAGAAAGTCAATGATCTTGTCGCGCTCATCGTGGAAGACATCAGCGAGCCCTAAATCTTTCACATCGACGCCGGTAGAGTTGTCTATGAGGCCTTCAACGGCTCCTCGGTCATCCAGAAGCTTCACAAGTTCGACTTGTTCGAGACCAAGAGCTGTGTAATCGATATCTGCGGTGCCATATATTGCGGAGGGTGTGTGATCGGGGCTAGAGAGGGACTGCAGGGGATCTTTGTTCCTGACAGTGTTGTCAGGAATTAATGTAATGACTGCGAAGTGGACAACATTGTAGCAAAAGTGAGAAAAAGATACAAAGTTTCAACGCGTCCTCCTGCGACTCTCCTGCTCTCTCCTAGAGTATTAAATTGTCCTTTTTCTCTTCTGGCTCTCGACGCATAACTTACCTCGTCTGGCATCCTCGTGGCGGTTTTTGGCGTCTGCGGTAATGGCGATTATGGTGTTTGTTAGTCAACATGAAGAGGGTTCTACGTGCTCCTCATTTCTGTGTAGCATATCAAGCGCCCCACGGGGTCGCCGGAGACGGAACCCATGCGTTCGCCGGAGACGGAACCCATGCAGTCGCCGGAGACGGAACCCATGCGGTCGCCGCAGAAGCGCGCCCCATGCGGTCGCCACAGACGGAACCCACGCGGTGGCCGGAGACGGATCCCATGCGGTCGTCGCAGACCGGCGCACGCGCACATGCGCCACGGCCGCCGCCCGTCGAGCTCGACGCCGAGGGCCAGGCCCTCCGCGAACGGCTCCGCGCGTTTCGCACGCAGGCGGTGAGAAAAAACTACAAAGTTTCGACGCGCCCTCCCGCGACTCTCCCGCTCTCCCCTAGAGTATTAAAATGCATTTTTCTTTTCCAGCTCTCGACGCACAACTCACCTTGTCCGGCGTCCTCGTGACCATTTTCAGAGTCTGCGGTAATGGCGATTATGGCATTTGTTAGTCAACATGAAAGGATTTCCACGTGTGCTCCTCGATTCCGCTTAGAATATCAAGGGTCTCTACCCCTACAACCTCCTGAACCGAACGTACCTCGGTCTTGTCCAGCGTCCTCGTGAGAGCTTTTAGATTTAGAGACTGAGAAGGGGACAACACAACACATTGCAAAAGTGAGTACACAATAAAAGTTTCAACGCGTCCTCCTGCGACTCTCCCGCTCTCCCTAGAGTATTAAATTGTCCTTTCTCTCTTCCGGCTCTCAACGCACAACTCACCTCGTCCGGCGTCCTCATGACCATTTTCAGAGTCTGCGGTAATGGCGATTATGGTGTTTGTTATGTTAGTCAACATGAAGAGATTTCAACACATGTTCCTACATATCGTCCTCGTTTCCCTATAGCACATCAATGGTCTCCAACTCAACAACCCCCTGACACGAACTCACCTCGTTCAGCGTCCTCACGAGGTCTTTCAATTGACAAAGACGGAGTAATTTGCCTCTCATGGCCTAGATCGGGTACTGAATGGCAGTTATCGGACATCGGGGCGTCAACCTGAAGTATATGAGTCTCCTCCACACGCTCTTCTCTCCCTCCTCTGGATTCGTTTTCTGTGTCCTTTTCCTGTGAGGAGCGAAGCAAATTGCGAAAGCAAAGACGTTAGTAAGTTAGGAATGGTAACGACGCGCGTAGGGGGGGCGAGATTATATTTAGAGACAAAATCAGCGCATGCATGGGCGTGGCGTGGCTCGCAACGTGCGGCATCTCTTTTACTCCTATTCCATTCTTACCTGTGACAAGCATGGAGAGTTGTGCAAGAATGGGGTTTTACGCAGAGTTAGTATCGCAGCGGCAGTGTGTGAGGCTTAAGATGCATCTTATACATAATTAAAGACTCCTGCGTATTTTCTCCCTTGCATTCCTTAACGTTTTCAGCCCGTCACTTCGCTCCTCATCATCTCACCTCTTGCATATCCTCACTTGAATTCTTTATATGTGACGACAGCGAAACACCCCCCACTGTATCAAGGGGATCCTCTCCTACCAGAGAGTGAGCGCCCTTTCGAGAAGTCGCTGTGAATGTAAGCGTGGGCGTTTGTTTATGAAGATATACGTGTTGGTGGGGTTGACACATATACTAAAAGATATTTGACGAGCCTCTGCAGTCACACAAACTCCGCGCGCTAAACCCCCCTTATCATCTCCCTCCCCCCTTTCACCCCCATCTACCCTTATCTCACCTCTTTCAACTCCCTCGGCTTTAGTGTCGAGCGCACTCTTCTCACTTGACGTGTTTAATTTCACGCCCTCGCTTGTACTGTCGACCTGCGACGGCAGCGAGACTCCGTCACCTTCAGAGAGAGATCCCTCTTGAGGATAAACGTACCCGCCTCGAGGCCCTGCTGTGATGGTAAGTGTGGTTACATCCGTGACGGTGCGTTTCAAGATGACATTGGCTGTTGGAGTTAGCATTGGATGAAATTTGACGAGCCTCAACTGCCCTACGAACGCCGCAAGCAGCCTTTCCTTCTCCTTCTCCTCTATCTCCCTCTAAGCAGCCCAAACTACCGGAACTCACCTCGCTCAATCCACTCAGCGTTTGCGTCCTGTGTGACCATCCTCGAGACTTCCTCCTTTTTCTCGATTGAAATCTCAGTCCCCTTTGCACCTTCTGACGGCGTTGGGTCTTCCTTATAATTACGAGGATCTTCTACATTGCGTTGCAGTTGTGAAAGAATGGGTGCCCTCCCCTCCAGCTTATCTCTTTCCCCATTGATTATCCCCTTCGCCCCTGACCCATCGTTTACATCCTCTCTCCCTTCCCTTTGAAGCTTCGACTTCCCTAAGCTTCTATTTGGCTCCTCTTTTCCTTTCACTGCCCTTCCCTCCCTCCTCCCAGCCTCGGCTCCTTCTCCTGCAAAGAGCGAAGCGGATGATGAAAAGGGTTTAGTTTAATTGTTCGACTCGTGTAAGGGCGGCTAAAGGCAAAATAGATGGCCACGAGCACAATTTGCGCCGGTATTAAATGTTTCTCCGTATTGATCTCATGACGTTCTTTTCCTTTTTCGTCCATTCTCACCTTCCTGCCAGAAATCTTCGCCCTCCTCACGAGGCCTGCGTGACGCCACGAGCTCAGAATCACCTTCCACTACGGATGGTAGACCCTCCTCGAGCTCCCTGTTGACCTTAATGACTGCTCCGTCCGACTCTTCTTGGTCATCAATGGTATTCGCAGTAGACATTACCGATGCAGGCATGCCTCCACTTGAGTTCGCAATCTTCGATGGCGACGAATCTCCTTCACTTTTGAGAAGGTCCCCGTCCCTAGCTATCCCCCGAGTCTGAGGACCTCTGCTGGACGTCTCTGCGGTGGTGAAGGGTGGCAGGGGGGGGAGTTGTTAGCGGGTAAGCTTTGAGATTTTGGACGTTCCGATTCGATCCGAAGTCGAACAGAATCCCTCCGTCCCAATTTCCTATTCCCTTGTTAACGCTTGCAACCTATTTACGTACCTTTCCCGACTCTTGAAGTCCTCTCAACACCCTCTCTCGTGTCCTCCTCGTTCATGTTTCCCGAGAGGTTTGACTCTGAGAGATCAGCATGCCCCTCTTCTTGTTGTCCGGTCTTGGAAGCATTACTCATCTTCTACCACTCTGTTTTTTAATCTTGCGTGAAGCTCAATCTGGGGGATTGGATGGTTGTAAAAGTAGTAAAGTAGTGTGAGTAAGTAACTTGGCAAGTTTTGTGGCTTGGCACTGGAAAGCCCATGGGCGGCCATCTGAGCAAGAGAATCTTCCAATGCGTAGATTCGGTCATGATCCCCGTCAAATTTCGTCTCCCGTAAGTGACACAAAGCTGAAAATAATAACCGAAGACCAAAAAATTCGTGGAACACGCTAAAAATGGGGGCGTCGAGTCAACAGGACAAACCAACATTCTTTTTGTAACACAACCCCCACCCCGCTTCAACGCAGTTTTAACGCAACTTTAGAGCATAACAACAACTGGAACGGCTGGCCCTCTCGCTTATCGTCCGTCCCCATCACTCACTAACAATTTTGTTGGTTTGCCCAAACGGAAAGGTGAGGTCCAATGCACGAGGAGGGAGGAAAAAAGAAATAGATTTCTTAGCTCAGCTTATATTATGGAGTCGAATGAAAATAAATACGGGATTAATATACGAAGCGTTATCCCCTCTCTCGACCCGAAAACGTCCATTCTCTTTCGATCGCCTTTATCCCCATGCCTTCCATTTTTTTAACGTTTGCAGTCGGCACCTTCTCCGTGTCGCCCCCCATCTGCTTATTCGCCTTGACTAGATCCACGGTCCGTAGCAAATGTATTGTCGGGTATGGCGCTCTTGTTACGTAATCATAAGGCGTCGGCATCTCCTCACAAGAGTATAGAGAGTGCACGCCCTTGGGGTGAAACGCCACAACCTGAACCTCCTCGAACAAACCTTCCCCGTGAATACTTTCTAATATTTCGTACTACGTCGAAGCAAAGCGTGATAGGGTTGGTGGATGAGAATCATAGAGGGGGGGATTACACTCCCTCCCTCCACTTACCTCAAAGCTCTTTAATTCTCCAAATCTCTCGAATGAATCCGGGAACACCACGAGAGTCGTGGTCTCTTTGCTGTCCGATGAGAGAAGCGAGGCAATCTCTCGCTTCACAGAGTCCAGTAAGTAATCGCCCCTGTCTCCCTCGACGATTTGTATACGTAAAGATCCATTATAGAATGGTTCAGCGGCCCATGGGCATAGTCCCTTTCCGATCACAAGACGATTAATCCAGTCGTTTGTCTGAGAACGAGCCGCTAATCGCTGGGACTTGGTAGATGATGAGAATGTTCTTGTTCCCTCGCTCAGGAATGATCTTTCCCTCCTGATAAGCCCACTAGCTGCTCTGCCGATGCCTGAATGTATCCCTCGTACTTTAATTCGAAGAAGCGAATGCATCTCCCCTGTTTGGCAAACACGTGTAGTCCACTGACGTCCCCAATTTCTCGATTAATTATTGCTCCTCCCTGCCTGCCTGCCCTGCAATCCCTCCACTTGATCTTCCCAGCCCTCGTCTTTCGGAGGCCTCCTTTTACTACCTCTACATCTGTCATACACTACATAAACCTAACTCCCGAAGTCTCTCCCCCTCCGATTTCTTCCTTTCCATCTGTTCCCTCCCATCTACCACTTTGCCTCCGATGTCTCTGCCATCCATTCCATCAACCCAAGCGTCACTGTCTAATGCCACTCGCCGAATAATGAACCTTCATAACGCTATCGAAGCTCTTTCGCCGAGAGGATGGGAGCACCAGGAGGAAGCCCGAGGAATTGTCATGGAGCTGCAGAGAATAGCAGAGGGGTTGATGGAGCACAGCAGGAGCTCGGCGGCGGGCATCGGTACGCAGCGGGACAGAAGTAGTATGGCGAGCGAGGAGTGCACGATTCTGGCGTCGGGTTTGACGTATGGTTTGACTGCTGCTGGGAGCTTATTAACAGGCGGTAGCAATGGGATCAGCACTCCATACCAGCAGCAGCTGCTGCTGCAACAGCAGACAGACGGCGAACGTGATGAGGAGAGGGTTGAGGACTCTTATGCTCCCGAACGCGGTTTCTCCGCCCTCAACCCCCACCTTGGTTCCTCCGCCCCTCCTCAATCTCCTCCTGCAATCAATGCCTCCCGTACCCCTTCCGAAGTGCCAACTATTTGCGCTTCGACGCAGCATACGCTCGGTACACTGGGCACCGGTTGCACGTTGGGTACAGCTTCCGGCGCCAGAAATGTTGAAAGACCGACGCACCCGAATGCGGACATTGCGAGGCAAAGTATTACGAGCTCCAACGGTAGCGAGGAGTTATTGAGCCAGTGCCGGCCTAAGCAACTCTTGAGGGATGGCGTCGAAGAGGACGAGGAGGGCGTAAAGGGGGGGGGGGAGGAGGAGAGGGTTGAGGAAACAAACATGGAGAATTCGTTTGTCCAGGAGACGAACATGGAGGATTCGTACGTCCAGGAGACTATCATGGAGGATTCGTATGTCCAGGAAACGAACGTGGAGGATTCTTATGTCCCTGAGACCGAGTTTAACAACACGATGCACTCCTCCTATCCTCCCACCCCTCTTACCCCCAAAGATGAGAATGCTGAACCCCAGGGGAATACTGAGCCGCAAGAGACGGAGACGCAGGACGTTTTCAAGCAACTTCTGATGTCGCATGAGCAGTCCCAGAGTACGATCCCCCCTCCCCTTCCCCCGAGAAGGACCTCGTCGTCCTCAACCAAGCAGCCTCAGCTCACACCGAGAAACGATGGTGCGGGCTCTAATTCCCAGCAAACCCCGAGCCAGGGGACAAGCTCGAGCAGCAAGAACGTCCCTTCATCGTGTGACATGAACAGGATGTTTAAGCACGCCTTCGCTCACAATGAAAACGTGCAAGATGTCAACAGCAAACAAGATAGCGAGGTGAGAAGGAGAACAAACAGCAAGACACGAGAACTTGCCCTTCCCTCCTCGCCCTAACCCTCTTCCTCGCAAACGCAGACGCAGATGCAAAAGTCCGCCTCTCAAAAACCATCCTCTCAACATTCGCTACTATCCGGTAACTCGTCGTCTTCCATGGGCAGCCCGGCCCGCGTACCCCCATCCAACGCAAGGGTCCCTCCCCCAATAAACCGTTTCCCTTCGACCCAAGGTTCCTCCGACGAACTAGATCCCGCCCTCAAAAACGCCAGCTCCGCCACCTTTCCTCCCGCAGCCCCCTCCCCCCTCGTAATAACTCCGGAGCATAAGATTGCAGTCCTATCATATCTCCTCCCCTATGAGTTCCAACCACCTTCCAGACTTATTGATGACGAGTTTGTCGTTTTCTCGCGTAAAATCGGCAATTACGCGGTTGAGGGCTCCGACAAAAACGTCACAACCTCCACCTACGTCGTGCCTACCTTTGAGTTTGGGGTTAAGAAGAGAAAGTGCACTCAGAGGAACTATCAGTATCTACTCGCCTTAGCTTGGGGGGTCGACGTTGTCGACGAGGAGGGCGTCGAGATAGACGGGGACGATCAGTACTGGAGGAGGATAGATCGCGGTAGAGAGCAAGAGGGGGTGAAAGAGAGCGTTGAATTCAAGGCGTTCTGGAAGGACGTTAAGAAGAGGAGCATTTCCAACCCCGTTCGGTTCAGCAAGGTGAAGGTGAGAAAAACAGGGTGGACCAACTGAGTATGGCGCTCTTACTTTTCAATTCCCGCCTTACAATTCTGCCGCCCTGCACTACACTCCTCTCCCAGTTCGACTCCAAAACCAAGCCCCTTCTATATGGCTGGTCTTTCGTAATACGCACAGGGATGACAGGCCGCGCTAAGAAGGGAACAGAAAGGACCTTGGACGAGAAAGAGTGCGAAAGTCTTATAAGAGCATTGGGGGGCACCGTAGTTAACGTCGATGACCCCAAAATTGGGGAGACTGAATGGATGAAGAAGGGTGTTGGTAAGAGGGTCGTGCTGGTTGACGATTTGATCGATGACCAAGAGGTGGTGGCGGTGGTGGAGACGCTGATGGAAGGAGAGAAGATTCATATCACTGATGAGTCCGTCTTCTCCTACATTACCGCGAAAGATCCCATCAAGAAGGAGGTGAGAATGGATGAGGAGGAATGCATGAGAATGCGACCGCTAACATCCTCTACCTACCCGCCTCTTCGTCGCAGTCGGTACAATACAACTTCCTCCGCACGGTGTGGCTTGCTGACGCTGTTTCGTGCTGCAGGCTCCCCCCTGTGATGTGCAAGGAGTACGCTGTTGGTTTAGTCCACGAGTCCTCCCTAATGACACAGGCTGTCGGTGTTGAGGAGGATGGGGTTGACGGTCAAGCTAACAAGGAAGGGGGCGGCAAGAAGCGCCAAAAATCTTCCAATGTTGGCAACGGCGTCTCTACTCATCCGTCGGAAACCAAGAAGCGGCGAAGGAGGAGGTCGGCGGACTGAGATCGCGAGAGGAAAAGCGAGGAAAACCTTCGTGTGACATTTTTTGTAAAACCCAGATCAAAATCTATCCTTCCCCTCTTCTTCATCCTTGCCCTCCTCGACCTCTCCCTCCTTTCCTTCTTCTTCTTCCCCTTCTTTCCCCTCCTCCTTTCCCTCCTCCTCCTTCTCCTCCTCCTCGACCTTTCTGCTTTCCTCCCTAAACCTCCTCACTCCGTCCTCAAGTATCTCCAGGTACTTGCCACTCATTTTCATTGCCCAGTCTGACCTCTCGTCGACATTTGAGTGTGTCAGCATGTATGTCCTGTCCAAGCTCGCGAGCTTTATGTAGCCCGCCTTTCTATTGAATTCTACCTGGCTTGAGTGGTTGATCATAATCTGCGTTTGAGGAGCGGAAGTATGAGTAAATGTTGGGGATATTATTTCGATGCACCTACTCCCAGCCCCCGCCATTCTCACCTTCTCCCTCTCCTTCTTGTCCCCCTGCTTGCTGAACAAGTAAAGAAACCTCCCCCCTGTGCCGCTCTGGGTGTGAAGGAGTGCCCACCATTTCTTCTTTGCACCCTTCACGACGCTCGTTAGCATCTCCTCTATGAAACCTGACTTTGTGTCAGTATTGGAGAATGTAATAAGCTCGACTGTGACTTCCCCCGGGAATTCTTGGTTGGCCCTCCCCGCGGACGAGTCGAGCCTTACAGCCTGCTTATTGCTCTTATCGACGGGCACAATTTCGAGGGGTGCGAGCTTCCTGGTGATCTTGACGACCTTGCCTTCCCGCCCCTTCTTCTTCCCTTGCAATATACTTTTCTTGAGGTCCTCCGTCACGTTCGTTATGGCCTGGCCCTTGAACTCGTGCCTGCCCGCGTCGTCCTTCAGCGTCATGGTCAGAATCAGATCGAACTGGAAGTTTATCGACGGGATAAAGTAGTCCTTGTTCCACTTGCCGTTGATGCTATTTGAGCCTAGAACGTAAAAGTCCTCCCTGTCGACGTGCCTGTCGGCCTCCTCAAGGAGTTGCTGGTGGTTGTTGTTGTAGAACGACGCCATGAGAGTGTAGGTGCCGTTCTTGTCAGATGGGGGGACGCCACTGTAGTCGATGGGGTTGATTTTGATGGGTCTATAGTGGGACGTAAGGTCGTTGGTGAACTTCCTCTGCTGCCTGATCTTTCTAATGATGGCTTGGAGGAATATGAGCCCTCCCTTGAATTTGAGGAACCTGACAAACAAGGGGGTTAGAATATAGAACTAGGACCTAGAACATGGACTCGCTCCCGCCTTCCTTCCTTCCTTCTCACCTGCTCCTCTCCGTCCACATCATAAAGTTCGTCTGGATAGTTAAGGCAGAGAAAAAGTATGTTCTTCTCTTCAGCTCCATTCCCATCTTGACAGCTTCTATGGTTTCCGCCGTGTTTATTGAGACCATGCACTGCGGGCACCACCACTCCCCGTTGCTCCTCTTCGCCGCACTGTTGGTCTCCTTGGCGCATTTAAGGTGGACGACTGCGCCGCACACAGAACAATCCAACGTCGTTGCACCCGGGGAGCACCCGTACCAACAAATCTGACAGCTACTCTGCCTAGGCCCCTGGAGGCGGGAATAAGGAACGGACTTCACTGTGAACTTCTCGTCGCTAAAGTTATTTAGCCATTCTAAATCTACAGTTTTTGGCTTGTAGCTCTGCATTAGGTGTTAGTGTTTGGGCTGTGCGAAAGGATGCGACTGTAGGAGAGAACGAGCTCTGCGAGAGGAGTAGCTGTGTAACGGGAAACATTTTCTTCGCTTTTCCTCGTCGTCGCCCGTTTGTTCCTCCTCACCTTTCTCTCCATATCCTCCTTCACCCTCTTGTCTTGGATTGCAGTGACCTCGCGCTGCCTCCTTTCCTCCCACATTCTCCCCCACCTCCCCTTGTCCCCCCTACTGTCGACTTCCTTGGCTCCAAGTGTCGTCTTCTTTGTGATTGTCGTCTTCACCTCAGTCAGGATGGCTCTGCGAAGAGGGGATGGAGTCATCTTGGGGATTATCTGTCCCTCCTCAGGCTTAAAGAGCGAAACTTGGAGCCTATGGAAGGCAACATCTGATACTCGGGAGGTTGTAGAACGGGAGGGCGTTACGGGAGGAGAGGGTTGAGTAGGCATGGTTGGACCTAACTCCGAGAATCTGTTGAGGAGTGTGGATGAGGGTTGAGAAGCAGGAAGGAGGTGGAGGAGGTGGTGGCGCTTCGATTCACAAAGATTTGGTGCGTGGAAGAGGTCGGCTCAAAATCTCCAAGATTGCGGTTAGGCTTGGGGATTGGTGTGTTATTTTTCAGTCTTTCTCCTTTCTGGGGAAGAGCAAACCGTTTGTCCATCAAGCTGTGCTCCCTCCTTGGACATATTTTCGGCACATAAAGTCGCCCAAACCTAGATCTGTCATATTCGACTCAACCGAAAACGCTCGTCAGGTCCGTCAACTACCCCAAAGTAACAAAATTCAAACCCATCCAGCTTGCTTGAGCCGATGTTCAGTGCATCCAACAACAACCAAGACGACGGTGACGACCCATACGGGTTCGACGTCGATTTTAGCACGAAGAAATTCAAGCCCTCCTACAACACCTCCTACGATGATGAGGATGACATTGTATTTAGTGACAGCGAGGATGAAGGTAAGGGTCCAAGATGAAATAAGGGCAGAGGGTCCAAGAGATGACGTAAAATGAGGGTCTCGTGGGGCGGATCCTAGCTTTCCGGGAGCCGTACCGTCGTTCTTGTGCCGCTGCTTTAAGTTTTGTGGCAGTCGCTTCCTTGTGGCTGCCGATGACTGCCCCATCCGCTGCTCTCCTCCACGTTACCCACCCCCCATCCCCCCCCCCCCCCGCACATACATAACTTCCTGCGCAGACCCGGCCGAAAAGTTCAGGAAGAATAAGAGCAAGTCGGGTAAGAAGGGTAAGAGCAGCAGCAGCGAGCCTTCGTCTGAGGCTGCCGGCAGGAAGTCCAGCAAGTCAGGCAGCGCCTTGGACAGGGCCAGCGCTTACCTCAGTAAGTACAAGGGGGGTCCCGGCAAGGCCAAGTCTAAGAGTAAGAAGAAGAGCCCAGCCAAGAGCCCGGGCGACGACTTCAGCGCCTTCATGGACGACACGGATGATTCGGACGGCGAGGGCGGCCGTCTAGCTTCCAAGAAAAGCTCCCCCTCCCCGACCACAAGGAGGGAGAGGCGTCCTAACGTCGACTCTATAACCCTCGAGAAGAACCCCTCCCCAACAGTTAGCCCGAGGAAGGGTTCCTCGTCACCCTCCCTAGGGAACACCATGAAGTCAAAGTTCAGCAGCCCTACCGTCGGTGTCCTCAAATCAGGGAGCGACATAAAGGACATAATCTACCGTCCACCCTCCCCTCTCTACAACCCTTCCACCCCCGGTTCCGCTGCTTCGGGTGGTGGTAACAGGAGCAACGTGAGCGAGAGTTTAGAGGAGAGCATTGCCAGCTTCGCGGACGAACTACCGGCTAGGGACGAGGCTATGGGGAGGGTCATGGACTTCGCGAGCCTCACACAGATCGCCGTGGGGGAGGGGGAGGAGGGAGAAGAAGGGGAGAGGGAGGGGGGGGATGAAGGTGGAGAGTACTTGCAAGTTAAGGTGGAGACACCAACGGGGGGGTACAGGGGGGGAATGGGGAGCAGCACGGGAACGCCTGGGAGCATGAGCGGGAGCGGGGCTAAGTTGGGGAAGAAGGCCGTCAGGTGAGGAGCTAATGGGGAGG
>BRYA01000541.1:12477-27268 GCA_030267965.1 Triparma columacea
CCCCCCCCCCCCCCCCCCCCCCCCCCCCCCGATTCAATTTCTCACACCTTTCTCTGTCGCCAAAAATACTCTTGCTCGATCTATCTATATTAGATTCGGTAGCGGTGAGAAGAGCAGTCCTATGAAGGGCGAGAGCTTCGCATCCGAGGGGAGTTACGGCGAGGATGATTTCGAGGATGTTTCAAGGGACGATGATGAGGGCGTTGTAGTTAAGGTTAAGGAGTTCCTCAGGGAGCCTGAGAAGGTCGACGAAACCTCTGGCCAGTCGGCCTCCAAGGTTACCTCAACCTCAACCTCTACCCCCGTCTCCGTTGGTGTACCCGCCGTCGCCTCTACCATTTCTACGGCCCCCCCTACCTCCTGGGCGATATCCCGTTCCCCCACCTCCTCCTCCCTCCCCACCAAGGTTTCCGCCTCGACGCAGGTTACGGGGAACGACGTGGGAGTTCAGTGCGACCTCGCCCCCCTGGGCATGTACGGTACTAGCAGCAGGTTAGACGCTAGGTATACGGTTGAGAGGGAGGGGGGGACAAGGGAGGTTGGGGACGTCGTTTGTTACGTGGGGGGGAGGGGAGGTGGGGGGAGGGAGAGGAGGGAAGGGGGGGGAGCGGAGATGGGTAGCCTGCACGCTGCGAGCGACGCGTATTTGAGGATACTTAATATGGCTCGGAGGGAGGCTGAGGAGGCAAGGAGGGAAGTTGAGAAACTGGTGGGGAGGGGGGAGGGGGGGATAGGGGTCAAGGTTGATAAAACCAAGGTCAGGGAAGGGTGGGAGGAGGAAGAGGGAGAGAGACGGGACGAACAGAGGAAGGGGGAGGAAGAGGAGGAGGAAGGGAGCTTCGAGCTAAGCAACTCGGAGGACGATTTTGCAAGAAACCGCGATGGCAAAAACAGCGACGTTAAGAAATCGCCGGCGGCGGGGGGAGGTGGGCTTGGTTTCTCCTTCACTGCCAAGAGCAGCCTGTTTGGGACCAAGATTACCATGCCCACCATGAGGGTTGAGGATGCCTTTGTCGGGTCCGGCGGGGTCGGGGGTTCAGGGGTCACGGGAGGGTCTCTTGGCGCCGGGGTCGGGGCGGTTGCTCCCCCCGGAGGATCGTGGGTGACGGGGGGGGGTGGAACGGTTGATGATGTTGCCATGATCCACAACGTCTTCAGGAGACAACTTGAGATGGTCAGGAGGAACGTTAACAGGGCCAGGGCGGTAGGGAACAACGCGGGAGTTATGGGGTGGGGGATTATGGGGATGGGGATGGAGGGGAGAGGGGGAGGGAAGGAGAATGTGGGGGAGGTGGAGGAGGTGGGGGAAGTTGGGGAGGGAAGGATTAAGAAAAAGAAGGAGGAGGAGAAGAAGAAGAAGAAAAAGAAGAAGAAGGAGAAGGCTGAGAAGGGGAAGGAAAGGGGAGCCAAGACGAAGAAGAAAGGGAAGGATAAGGCGACGACAAAGGAGAGGAGGGGGGGGAGTAAAGTTATCAGTTACTGGGAGGCACTGATGAAGGTAGACCCAAGCTTGACGGAGAAAGAGGCGCGCAAAATTGCAAGGAAACAGGGGGAGTAAAAGTGTCTTTCCCAACGTTTTCGATAAGAAACTAATTACTTGCAGAACAAAGTTAAGAGCAAACAGCTTTGGGGGGGGGGAACAGTTCTTCACTTGAATCCCCCCCAAATCTCCCAGTTCCATACGCTAGTCCCCCACCTCGTCGCCGGTCTTATAATTCTAAGTCTAATTCCCTTAGTCCCCTTCGTGTCAACCCTCCCCTCTAGCTGTACCTCGTCTACCAACACGGTATCCTTAAGAGTTGTTCTAACGTGTTTCCCCTCCCTAGACTCGTACAATGTCTCCCACCTTCCTTCCCCTCCCACGTATTCGATTACCCACTCCTTACAGTCGGCCTTCTCCCACTTCACCTTGACACCGTCGACGTATGCTACCCGGGAACTTTCCGGGAACTCGTATAGTAGCCAGTGCTCCCCCGGGACTGGAGTACCTGACATGTCTGAAGCTGCCTGCCAACGGTCGGTTAACCAGTCTTCGGTAGAGGGGGAGAGGACGGTGGAGGGGGGGGAGAGGTTACCAAGGGTTGAGGAGGTTACGTGAGACACGTGGGATGGGGTGGAGAGGAGAATTGAGGGGGGGGGGGATTGGGGAGGAGAAGGGATGGGAGAGGAAATGGGATTTGAAGGGAGAGGAAGGGGGGGAAGGGGGGGAAGGGGGGGAAGGGGTGGAAGGGAAGAGGAAGAGAGAGATTGGAGAGGTGATACTCTTGTGTGTTGTTGAGTAGTTAATGAAGGATTTATGGGATTATTTAATGAAGGAGTAGTCGATGAGGAAGGGTTACGGAGGGATTTCTGTGTTGGTTGTATATTGTATATGGTAAATATGATGACGATGATAATGACAATGATAATGAGTCGTAATGGTGATGTGTTACTATTTCTGGGGGATAAAATATTATCGGAGGGAGACATCGTCGGGGAAGTGATACTATTTCTTCTGTTCATTGTTGTATTCGTTAGGAAATCATATAGATCGTCAAAATTCTTTCTAATAGATCGTCACAAGCTAATTTTAGGGGAACAATTGTTGATATTGAGGGAAGAAAACCACGCAAACAACTACGACCTCTGGAGATGATATGCCAAAACACTTATGCCAAACACTTATGGCAAGGGGATTTTGTAGGATTGGATGTGGGTATATATGTCTGTGTGTGTGTAGTGTAGTGTGTGTGTGTAATGTGAAGTAGGGTTCCCTAAATAAATGTCGAGGAAAATTCGAGGAAAAAACTTCAAATTTTGTGTGGGCAAAAAATACACATCTTACGCACATCTAAGCACATCTTACGCACATCTACACACATCAACACACACTAGCAACCTAAAACTACCCAGCAATCAACACACAAAGTTCCAAAAGAGAAAATGAGCTCCGCTGAATCTCTCGACTTTGTTGACCTTCCAAAGGGATCCGGAGCTGGAGTTGCTCCAATATCAAACACTCAACAATCATCTATACCAACAGCTACTGCAAATGGCTCCAGCTTGATATTTGGTGAGTAAGGAGAGAAGAGAGAGAGAGACGAGAGAGAGAGGAGGAGAAAGAAGAAGAGACAATCAAAAGAGAGACCATCAAAAGAACGACGAACAAAGAGATCCGCCCCTTAACTCACTCCCCGCTCTCCCAGATCCCTCCACAACCATCCGCGCAACCTCCCACCCTCTCGTAGCCCTCTTCCATGTCCTCTTCAAGGTCCTCTCTCTCCTCTTCTACCTCTTCTCCTCCTTCATAACCTCAAACTTCGTCTTCACCTTCGTCCTATCCGTCCTCCTCCTCTCCGCCGACTTCTGGGTCGTAAAGAACGTGTCAGGCAGGCGTCTCGTCGGTCTCCGTTGGTGGAGCAGCGTCCTCGACGACGGCTCAACAACCTGGGTCTTTGAGTCCTCCCCAAACTCGGCCTCCCACACAGCGGCGGACAGGAACGTCTTCTGGACGGCCCTGTACCTGGCCCCGGCCTGCTGGTCAGGCCTCCTCCTTTTGGACTTGGTTAGGCTGAAGCTCTCGTACGCTCTCGTGCCTGTCGTAGCGCTGGCCATGTCCGCTGCCAACATAACGGGGTTCACGAGGTGCTCGAAGGACCAGAAGGCGAGGATCAACGAATTCGTTACTACGGGCATTGGGAGAGTCATGGGGAACGAGGGTATCAGGAACACTATTGTGGGATGGGTTGCTGGGGGGGGGAATACGGGAGGTTATGCTAACGTCAACGACCAGCTTTGAAAGGATGCATGAGTCTCGCAAGCATAGCTAAATTCACAAACTTTTTCTTTATTTTCCCTCAACGTTCACACTCTCCCTTACTGTTACTAAAAGTACTCGCACACATCTCCCCCCCTCCTCCCCTCCCCTCCCCTCCCTCTCTCTCTCTCTCTCTCTCTCTCTCTCTTCAATCCCTACTCGGTCCGAATTTCTCGACTCCGAATTTCTGTCCTACATATGGTTTCCACTCTTCCTCTTCCTCCTCCTCCCCTTCCCCCATAACACCTCCTAGGTGTTTATAAGCCTCCTTCAAGCTCAGCATAAGTTTCCCCCCCTGCTCCCCCTTGACTTTGAAGACCCCCGCCGTTACGTTAACCGGTAGCCCGTACCTTAGCACGCTCTCCACGAAAACCCTGATAACCTTAAGGTGTACCCACGCCTTAAAGCACTCCCCAAAGTGCACCGTGCACCACCTCGTCAGCCCCCCCTGCATGGCCTCCACGCTAGCTTGGAGGGAGGCCAGCTCGGCCTGGGCGAGACCGAGGCCACCGGCGGAGGGGGTGTAGTCCTTGACGACGTAGCGCTTCTCGCGACAGGAACGGGTGAAGAGGGTGCGGAGATCCTTGGTTGGACCAGGCTTGAACGTACTGCCCTCGAAGTGACCGGAGGTACTCTGAGAGAGGAGGATCGTTAGGGTGTAAAGGATGGACTCGGAATCTGACTTGATCTCCTGTTGGGGGGGGTAGAGGGGAGGGAGTTGGGGGGGGGGGGGGGAGGGGGCGTTAGGGGTTAGGGATCGTTTCATCAGGGTGGTTATTTGGCAGCCATTTTAACCTTTGCTGGCGTTAAAACTATTAGGCCGTGTCTAAACAAAACCCCGTTCACCCGCCCGCCTTTTCCCTTCCCCATATTTCTCACCTTGAGGCTTCCCGGGACGACGGGGCTCCCCTTGATCCTATCCCTATCAACGTCCTCCCCGTAATCCACTCCTTTCCCTAGGTCCCTATCGTTGCCAACCCAGTCCGGGTTCCCGTACCCTACCAGGTCTCCTCCGATGTTCTCGTAGGTTGCCTCAAAGGTGGAGCTGAGGCTCTTGGGTACGACTACGAAGACAGTTGAAAGGTACTCGGTCTCGAGGACTTGAATCCTCCCGATCTCCTCGTCGCTCAGGACGCTCCCGAGGTCGGCGGTAAGCAGGGACCCACCCTTGGACTTCCTGAACTCCTGGAGGGAGGCCTGCTTGTCAGCTAGGGCGGAGGTTAGGGCGCGGAGCTCCTCGTCGACGGTAGAGGCGGAGGACGTTACGAGGGACGTGAGGGAGGGGAGGGGGCGGCGGTGGGGGTACTTGGCGTAGTCTTTTTTTGGGGGGGGGGAGGGGAGGGGGGAGGAAGGGGGGTGAGAAGAGGGAAATAAAGGGGTGAGAAGGGGGAAGTTGCCAAGGGCGCGATATACGACGAGTATGATAGACGACGATCCAGATCTTGCGGGTTATCTCTTCCTCGGAGCCAGCCATCCCCCCCCCCAACAAAAAAAAACTCACCCCACATGAACTGCTGCACGTACTGCTCTGTGTCAACTCCACCCACGTTAAGGGACCCACCCTTCCCCCCGCTGAGCTCGTTGTAGGTGCGCTCGACCTTCTTCACGACCTGGTCGATCAAGGAGTCTGACTTTGCGAGATCGTCTGAGAGGAGCTGTGTTTGGGAGAGGGAGGGTGGAGATATATATATATGATGTTAAATGATTTGTAAATGATGCACTCAGCGCATGACGTACTCGGTACATAAATAGTGCACTCAGATATGACTCAAATACAACTCAGATACAACTCAGATATCACAAAGATGGTTGACAATATTCCGACAATATTCCTCGGTCATTGGACTTACCATTAAAGAATCCAATGTCCCAACGAGTAGATCAGGAATGTCAATCTTAGTGAGTTCTGCGATGATGATGATAGGAGTATACCGTTAGGGTTAGTATGTGAAAGAAGAGAGGTAAAAAAGGAGCACTCATACACCTTCTCTCACGAGACGACCGGAAACATGGAGGATATTTCATCACCAAATAGCTCACCAGCATAAGGATTAGCACTGGACGCGCCTGCCCTCATAAGGTTTCGGAATGCAGCTTCTGCCCCGTCCGAAGTCGGGACTGACACAATGTGAAACTCGCTCATAATTTGGGAGCCTTTCTTGGCGAAAACCCAATGAGAGCCCTTCGCCGAAAATTAGGCCAAGGAATAAGAAATAAGACCAAAAGACTGCCACGTATGGAGTATGACGACAAGACTACAACCACAAGACTACGACGATAAGACCACGGCTACAAGACCACGGCTACAACAACTGTACTTTCCATCTGATTCTAAAGCGCAACAAGACTTGTGTTTCCTTTTCCTTTTATCTCCACTTGTTCCTCTTCCCCCCGCCTTCCCCTTCCCCTCCCCTCCCCAATTTAAACGAGTCTCCTCATCCCTTCATAGCATTCCCCCCACGGGCACGGTCCTTGTCTTGCCTTCATGATGTTCCTCCACATGTCTAAATCCACCACGTCTTCCCCCTTCCCCCCGAACGCTTCCCTGGCCTCCGGGGCCTTGGAGGTGTCGGGGGGGCTACGGAGACGGTGGAGGATGTTCAAACCACTGCCGATGCCGTAGTGCTGGAGGGGGTAAGCGGGACCTTCCTGAAGGTACCAAGCGGGGGGGGCGGGGGGGGTTGGTGGTTTTCTTGTTGGTTTTTAACCCTGTTTTTACCCTATTCCTTTCTCCTACCACACCTACTCTCTCTCTATCTCTCTATCTTTCTATCTCTCTCTCTCTCTCTTACCTCCATGACCCTGTTGTCCGCCGGAAGCTGGCAAGTTTCCCCCAGCCAGTCCACCACCTTAGCTGCCGTGTCCTCCCCCACCTTCTCCCTCCCCCTCCTCTTCTCCTCCATCACCGCCACCTCCCAAATAAGCCCTATCCTCCCCTCCACCGTCCCGTAGACCGCCATCCCCAACGCCACCATGAAGTACCCGACCGGTATCTCACACCCGTCAGAGTAACCTACCCTGCTGAAGACAACCCTGTCAAGGTAGTGCCCTAGCTGTAGGGTCGCCGTATCGTCCCCCCCCCTCCTCATTGCCCCCATCGCCACGCTTACCAGCTCTTTGTACGTGCACTCACCCCCCGGGTACCTATCGTAAACCTCCCTTAAAACCGCCCTGTATGATGCCTCGTTAAACTCAAGGTTCGCGGAACGGAACTCCTCAACCTCGACGGGATCGAGGACTGTACGGTCCTCGAGATCGTCGCGACAACGAGTGCGGAGAGTACCCTGACGGGAGGAACGGATGACTGCGAGGATTATGGAGAGGATCACTATACCAAATATCTTACCGAGGTTGTCGAGGAATATGTTATCGTCCTAGGAGATGAAAGGGGGGGAGGGGGGATTTTTTTTTGTGTCAGAGGAAGCTGGTTGGTATGCAAGGTGATAAAGATCCGAGGTGTGTGTATGTGTTGTTGGTTGTGTTATTGGTTTGTGTTGTTTGTTTGTGTGTTCCTTCAGTGTTGTTCCTTCTTCAGTGTGTTGGTTGTGCCCTTTCTCACCTCCTCAACCTCCTTCTTTTTGTCATTCATGTGTTTGTCGTTGTGTTTGTCGTTGTGTTTGTCGTTGTGTTTGTCGTCCTGTTTGTCGTCCTGTTTGTCGTCCTGTTTGTCTTCCATATCCCCCAGTGTAATTTTCCCAGCCTCTTTATTTTTGTTAATAGTAGTTGTTGATATAGTTCTAGTACTAGGGGTTAGGGTAGTAATAGTTGGTGCGTTGTGTTGCATTGATTGTTGAAAGAGAGTGTTTGAAGGAGTTGAAAATGGAGAGGATGTGAAGAGTGGACGATGAGCATTTCTGCTTATTGACCTATTTAACGCGTTTGAGCCATATAATTGAGGACTATACCTAATACCAGACTTGTATAAGCCTTGTAGGTGATATGAAATACGTCTCATGACGATATTTGAGGAGTTGAGAAAAAATGAGGGCCGAAAGAAGAAAATCGACCCAATTCGACGAAAAAGGAGGATTTATTTTTATTCTACGTACGAAACCCTTAAGCCATCCCGCGCATCTGTGCAGGTTTTCCCTTCTTAGCTACACCCTCCTTCGCCTTAATCTGCCTTCAATCTGCCAGCACAATTCATCAACACCTCGCCCCAAACCCCATGTCCATCACAAATATCTTCCTCACTATCACATCGATCCTTCTCATCTTAACCCCTATTAGACCACTAAAAGTCTATACAGCACCAACACACATCAATCATGCACCACCACCCGGAGGTTACCATGTTGAGACCAAACTAAGAATGGATGATATTGCTGAGAACATCAAAGACATCATTACAACAGTCGACACCCCCTCTGAAGGGAAGATTAATCTCCAAAAGATAACCTCTCCCTACCCCTCCTGCCCGAGCTTATGGTCCAGCGTCCACTCCTCAGAATACCTGTCTCATCTATCAACCCACCGTGGTGGTTTAGATTCAGACACGTACATTTCCCCTCACACTTACGCGCACCTTCCCTACGCCCAGACCTCCTGGCTCTCTTCCTGTACCTCCGCCCTCCTCGGCCAGGGTCCCTCCCTCTCCGTAACTCGTCCTCCCGGTCACCATGCAACAAGGTGTGGTGGAATGGGTTTCTGCTTAGTCAATTTCGCCGCCGCCGCCGCCAAGGGTATCAACGACAAAGACGTCAGGGACCACTTCGGTGCCTCCGGTCTCGGCTCCGGGAGTGTTAAGGTCGGTATTTTGGACATTGACGTTCACTTTGGTAATGGCATCGAGGACATACTCGCAGGGGAGGACGGTTACGCATACTGCTCTATCCACCAGGCCGGCATATACCCCGGTAACAGCGGTTCGGACGCCCGAGCAGAGAACATACGAAAGGTAGGACTAACCCAGGGCACGGAGGGGGAGGAGTGGGGTCGGGAAGTTATGATAGGACTTGAGTGGCTGAAGGGACAAGGTATGGACGTCCTTATTGTCGCGTGCGGGTACGACGGACTTGAGGGGGACCCTCTGGGTGGGTTCGCGCTAACGCCGGGGGACTTTAGGACGGTCGCGAGGGATATTACGAGGGGGTTTAAGGGGGGGGAGTTTACGGCTTGGGGAGTTGAAGGAGGTTACAAAACAGGGGAAGGGGGAATTGGAGAAGCTGTCAGGGAAACGATAGAAGGGATCATGGAGGGGGTGGAGGGGGGGAGGGAAGGGAAGGGTGAAGAGGGGGGTATTACTTGTTAACCCTTGTTAATGTTCATCACAAAATAAAATCACTTTCTTCCAAAAGCTAATAGACACATTTCTTATCAACTCACCGCCCCCGTAGCCCCCACCACCTCACATGCCCCCTCCCATCATCTGCTCCAGCATGTTCATCATATTAGGCGGCGGCTGCAGGCCGAAGTAAGTCTTCCCGATCCTCTGCAGCAGCTGCGGGATGCCGTTGTTGAGCATCTGCAGTTCCTTGAACTCGTTAACGAGCCACTGGTAGAGCCTCCCCGCCTTCTCGCGCTTCAAGATCTCGAGCATCCAGAGAAGGAACACGGCGGGCCTCTGAGGTTCCGAGTCTTTGATTTCCCCCATCTTGATCTTGTAAGATATGGCCATCTTCGTGGCGTCCCTGAAGTTCTCCAGCACCACAAAGTTAAGCCCCGCCATCATGAAGATGGCGTCCCTCTCCCTCTCCCCGATTTCCACCTGAGCCTCGGCGCTGAAGAGCCTAGAGATTATCTCGCCCGGCTGCTCGGCGAGGGCAAAGTGGACGCAACCGCCTACGCGGTCTGAGGAGTCCCACATTATGGAACCGACTGAGAAGTGGAGGCTGAGGGAACCAAGGTGGGTGGTACCGAGGGCGGAGGAGTATTTAAGTGCAGACTTCAGGAAGGTTAGGTGGTACTCTGACGGGGAATATGGGGGAGGCGAGGGGAGGGGATTAGTGACGGCACCTCGTGTCCTCCTAGTAGAGTCCATTCGAATCGTGTCTCCTATTCCCGTGTCATCCCAACCTCCACTCACCTGTCTTCTTGGCATCCTCCTTCTTCGAAGGATCGTAGCACCCCTTGTACCCCTCGTGGATCTCGTTGATCGCGTCTGCCACCTCCTTTGTTTCCTGCGTCCTCGTGTCCCTCAGCGCCTCCACGTAAGTCCCCCCCAGCTGGCTCGCAATCTCCACCCTCTTGTACTTGAGGAGGGTCACCGTGCCCTTCTGGGCGGTCTCGAGGGCCTTGGATACGTTACCGGCCTTGAGGAGGCGGTGGGTGTTGGAGCTGAGCAGCTGGAGGGCCTCGTAGTGGGAGGGAGTGTCGGTGCTAGAGAGGAGGGATGATACCCGGTCGTCGAGGTTGTCGGTCGAGGAGACAGCTTTCTGTTTGGCCTTTTGTTTTCTACGTCCTGTGGCGGGGGTGAAGGGGTAAAAAAGGGGGAAGATTTAGGAGGGAGGTGGAAGGGGGGTGGGTATGCAGCTTGTGGGGGCAGAAAATCGACCAACCGGGTCCCGGCAGTCGCAGCGCCTAATCTCAATTTTGGTAATTCGCGGAAAAAGATATATCTTGGGACAAAATAAGAGTCTCAAAACCCATACCATTGTATACTCACTTGCGGCAGCGGCTGACATCGTATAAAGAGGGAGAAAGAGGGAAATAAAAATGTGGTCTCCCAAGGCCTCCTTCCCATTTCCTCAATTCTGTATTAATAACCTTTTTCGCGATGGAATGGGATATTTACAAGGAAAATGCCGCTCCGTTGGCACGAGGGCGTAATGCTGCTGCACTGTCTTCAGCGCTAAAGGCTCAGGCTCAAGGTAAGAGAGTTTTTTGGAAAAAATTCCAAGTGATCGTTAAGTCAAAGCAGAGCAGAACGACATTTTCAGCGTCACTTTCGGTCTTATACGCATTATTTGCTAATGAATAGGGTCTAACACTAACTTCAAACCCCTCAACGCAGCCCCAACGAAGCAAATTAACGAGATAGCCTCAAAAACGAAACATTTTGAAGATAGAGTATCGACTTGCCACAACACTTCAGATCCTCTCAACACCTACCTCTCCTACATTAAGTTCCTTGAGGATGAGAATGCATCTGATACAAGAGGTACCTTCCTGCTTTATGAAAGGGCTACACGGAACTTTTTGAATGAGGAGGTGAGTGTCCCCCCCCGCCCTCGCCTCAAAAAGGTGTTTTCATGGAAGGTATTTTCAAGGGATTTCTTTCGTTGGCTCACCCCTACCCCAAACATAACCCTATCTCTCAGCGCTATCTCAACGACATTCGATACGTCCGCGTCGCCATAACCTACGCTGACAAGACCTCCACCCCCCTCGATGTCTTCAAGTTCCTTCACAAAAAGAAGGTCGGATCGACGTCCGCACTCTTCTGGATCGCCTGGGCGTGGGTCGCAGAGAAGAACAAGGACTTCAAGCTCGGTGACAAGATCTTCAAGAAGGCCACGGAGAAGAACGCCGAGCCGAAGAAGATGCTCACTTCCAGGTACAGGCAGTTCCAGAGGCGCATGGCAAAGCACTTCCTCAAGACAGCCGAGGAGGCCAAAGCTGATGAAGAGGCCGGGATCGTCCCCGAATCCCAGCTTCGTCAACCCGCCCTCACAACCCTCAGGGGAGGTCTTAACCAGAACGGGGGGCGGGGCCTCGGGCTCGGCAACGGCAACTCCGGTCGCGGCGCCGCCCCCAACGTCACCAACCCCAATGGCATGCAGCCGACATTCGACATCTTCACGGACGACGGCGCCGCTGGCCTGGACGATGAGTTCGGCTTCCTTGACGATAACGCCTCGGCCGCCGCTTACCAGTCACTCGCGACGCTCGAGACGGAGAAGGAGCGCAAGAAGGAGAATACCCAGAGGGCCACCAGGTGGAACGAGGGTGGACTCGGAAACGAGGGGACTGCAAGGTCTAGGCTGGGAAGGGGGGAGGAAGAGGAAACGCCTGACGAGCTTTACTTGCGCGGGATCCAAGCCGCCCAGCCCTCCTCCCAATCTAGCGCTCCCACATTCTCGGTCTTCGTTGACCCAGACGTCGCGCCTCCCCCCCCACCCCAAGCGTCGGTCAAGGCGGACGTCCCCCAAAGCGTCCTAGTCCAGAGAACAGAAGAGGGAGTCGCAGACAAGCTGGCGAAGGACCCCCTCAGATACGTCAAGAACCCGGAGAAGGAGGAGAAGGACAAGAGGAAGCTCGGGACCAAGGGTATTGGGGGGGGGAGCATACAGTGCTCGCTGGGAGCGCTGAAGAAGGAAGAGGAGCACAAGGGGAAGGAAAAGGAGAAGGAGAAGATTACATGCGGATTTTCCAAGAGGCTTGTGGCAAAGGGTAGCGACGGGCAGGAAAGGTGCTTCGAGGAAGGCAGGGCGGCCGCGAGGTACTTCAAGATCGCGCCAAAGGAGGAGTGCTTTCTTCCAAAGGGGGTTGAAGGGGGGGACGAGGAAGAGGGGGGGGACGAGGAGGAGGATATGAGCGTTGAGATGGAGATGGATGAAGATGTTGAGGTGAGAAAGGAATGAAGAGAAAACCGGTTGGATTAACATATATAGCTAACCTACTTCGCTCGTCTCAGATGGTTGAGGCTTCGATAAAGGATGACGTCGTCGAGCAGCCGCGTCGCCTGTTCCAGACCATCCCCTCGACTCCCGATTGTCCTCCCCCACACACCTCCTCGAGCCCCGCTTCGCCCGCCGACTCACCTCCTCAGGAGGACGAGACCATCAACACCAAGCTCGCCATGGCCGACCTTGGCCTAATGTTTGGCTCCCCCTCCGCTGTAGCCCTCCCCAACAAGACAGCGGGCTCTGAGGCCAAGCCAATGTTCTCATCTTCAGAGCTCGACTCCGGTCACACCGCCTCAGCGGCAGCTATCGCAGACGTCCTAGGGGAGCATGGGATTGGGGGTATAAACGAAGGGGCTGTGGGAGGGAAAACTCCCAAGAAGGTACTGGGAGACTCAACGAGTGTCAAACTTACTAATGCTGATATTATGATGCAGTCAATGGTGGTCAATGAGGAGGAAGAGGAAGAAGAGGAGCAGCAGCACGTTGGGGGGGGCGGGGGGGGAGGTTTCACCATCTTCCAGGAAGAGGAAGGATGTGGGGGGAAGAGAGAGGAGGGGGGAGGGGGGGGCTTCACAATTTTTCAAGAGGAAGAGGAGGCGGAAAAGGTGGGGGGGGGTGGGGGGGGTTTCGCTATTTTTCAAGACGGTGAAGAGAGGTGAGCACACGATGGGAGCTGCGAAGGCGACGAGAAGTCAACCTCTCCCTCCTACTCTCCGCTCATGATCTGGTCGCAGAAGTCTAACTCCAGCGCCCGCCAATCGTCACACACTCAGCATCACCCCTTTCGACGAGTCCCTCGTTAATAACACTGGGTTTCACAAGGGTTTCGAACCCCCCACACCTGTCGACTGGGGGAGGAAGTCGCAGGAAATCAGCAGGATCGAGGGAGGGGGGGTATTGGGGGGGCTCGATATTCCGGTTTTCGAAGATGAATTGAAGGCGGAGGGAAGGGCCCAAGAGAAAGTGGTAGAGCAGGAGCAAGAGGAGGAAGAAGAAGATGGCAACGTTATCGAGTACGACGAGCTTTACGCCCGTCAGATAAATAACTCCGTGAAGCAGGCCCTCAAGGATGTCAAGACGGTGTTCGACCTGCGCAACAAAAACGTGACCATGCTGAAGAACCCAGCGAACATGAAACCAGGGTTGAAGCAGCAGGTCGTCAGGATGGGCACGGGAGGCAAAGGGTCGCTGCAGTGGAAGGTCCATGAGTTCCTGGGGGAGGGAGCGTACGGGCAGGTCTTCTTCGTGGAGAACAAGGGGGAAATCATGGCCATGAAAGTGCAGAAAGACATTGGGAGTCTGGCTTGGGAGTATGTCGTCATGAGGAGGATACAGAACAGGCTTGGGGAGAACGCGGACGAATATGTCGTGAAGATGCCTCAGGTTCGTGAAAATCAAAATGGGCAACAAGTACCTCCATTTATCGCCTAACATAATCATCGCTCCATCGCAGCTCCAACTTTACTCTGACGGGGCTTACTGCTTGATGGATGTGAGTACAACGACGTTAACGATAGACTAATGTGTCCAAGAATAGATTTTGGCTCTAAACTAACCCCCCTCCTCACCACAGACACCTGTCGTAGACTCCCAGTTCCGTGGCCTGAACCTCTTGAACGTCGTGAACATGTATGCGGCGAAGCGCGAGCCAATCCCCGAGCTCCTGTCCATGTACTACGTCTCCCAGATCCTGGGCATAATCGAGGTCCTCCACCGTGACGCCCAGGTTTTGCACTGTGACGTTAAGCCGGATAACTTCATTCTAACCCCCGGTGTTATTGAACTGGAGGAAGAAGGGGAGATAACGGAAGAACTTGTTCAGGGGGCTGGGATTAGGTGAGGAAGGAAGGGGGAGGGAAAAGGAAATGGATACGGGGGGAGTTGGAGTGCCTGTTTCTAACATTGAAACTCCTTGTCGCTCATCGTAGGCTCATTGACTTCGGCAGGGCAGTTGATTTATCTGCCATCGACGATGGGGGTGAGGGCATCGTCGGGTTCTTCGGTAATGCCGCTGGGGAGGACATGGAGTGCGCCGCCATGCTGGAGGAGAGGCCTTGGAAAGAGGACATCGATACCTTCGGGGTCTGCGCTTGCGCGCATGTCCTGCTGTGGGGGACGCACATCAAAGTCGTAAAGGATGTCAAGGACAGGTGGAGGCAGGAGAAGAACGTTAGGAGGTACTGGTGCAAGGACCTTTGGCATGATTTCTTCAGCACACTCCTGAACTCCGGGGGGGACGATGGGGAGGAGGAAGATGGGGAGGAGGGGGAGGGGGTGGCTTGGGGAAGCGGACACGAAGATCTCAAGAGGCTTAGGGAGGGGTTCGAAGTGGAGATGGCGGGAAGAAAGCGGGAGCTGAAGGCTTTGTTGAGCCACTTTCACAACCTTGTTAAGGGCTTGTGAGAGGGGAGGGGGGGGGGGAGACAGG
>BRYA01000541.1:27307-39373 GCA_030267965.1 Triparma columacea
GCGCGTAAAGCGTGGGGAGGGCGGGGGTAATAAAGTTTCGTCGCATTTCCAAGAAAATATACAAAAGTGCGGTGGGTACGTCGTTTCACTCTGAATAAAAAGAGGCAGTAAAGTTCCTCAAAATGTGTTTCCTACAATAAATATTCCCAACGACCTCACTTTGCGTCGGCTTCGACCTCCTTCGGCTGTTCCGCCCCCCTCGTAAAGCTAACATACGCCGTCCAGAAGAAGCTCACGCAGTGCCTGAAGGGCATCCTAATATGCAGCGGCAGCACGAACTGTATGCAGTCGCTAGGGCCCCAGAGCCTGGCCATGGCCGTGAAGTCCTCCGTGAAGTTCCCGATGTACTGCGACGAGCGAAGGGGGTGAGTAAGTAAGTTGGCAAGTGCGCTCATGTTTTTGGCGTGGCGGAAAGCTTTTCTTCATTTCTCACCTTCCCGACCCCTGTGGTCACCCAGTCGACGGGGGACCAGGAATCCCCGAATACGAATTCTTTGATGGTGTAGTAAGCGGGGAAGTACATCAAGGGCATGTGCACGAAGACGTCGAACAGGACCATCTTTCCAGCGTCAATCATGCCGGCCTTGTGCTGCGGTGAGCGGAGCGGAGCGAGGAACGGGTTGGTATAATGCGCGCGGGGGGGGAGGGTGCAGAAGAGCGGGGTAGCGTGCTTTCGTTTCCTCAAGTCATCGCTGGCTCAAATCAGCTTGTCTCACCTTGAGCTTTTCGGCGAAGGAGAGCTTCGCGAAGGCGTCCATTGTAGGGAACCACACTCTGTGGGAGGGAGGATCGACATAAAGGCCGAGTGACTTAGTTGTAGGAGACGAGGAGGGGCAAAGGGACGGACTGTATCTGCAAACGACACCAAACAAACTGCACCCTCACCTGTACTTAGTGACCATAATGAACCACTGGAAAGCCCCAAGGTAGAAGGTCCCGAAGACCACGAACACCCCATTCCTCTTCCAGTCAATCTGATCAAACGACTTCTTCTCCGCCACAACTTGCGTGAGGAGGTCAGCGGCTGAGGTCTTGAGGGTGGCGACGATAATCTGGAACGCAAAAGGGTTGGCCTTGGCGAAGGACTCCTTCACTTGAGGTGGCGCCGAGGAGGTTAGAGTACGGACAGTCTGTTTGAGGTAGTTTGAAGATGAGGAGGGGAGGAGGGAGGGGAAAGATGAGAGGCGGAGGGATGACGAGGCGAGGCTGACTTTTGGGCATTTAAGTGTTGCGCTTGAAATGAAGGTTGGATGATTACGTGTAGTTATACTGCGGAAAAGGCTGGTAGTACGTAACATATTGAAATAGCAGATTGAGAGGATTAATGAGGAGCAATTTCACGGTAAATCTGCAAAAGCCACCTCATCATCACTTTTATTGCCCAAAAAAATGTTTACGTCTGTTGCTTCGAGGAGATTAACTATGTGTATGATGGAAACTAGAAGACGGTCAATGTCTGCTATACCTAATACAATGAAAGCTGTTGTTGTTCATGAACCTGGAGCTAGCGACGCTTTGATTGTCGAGGAAAAATGGCCAACACCTAAGCTACAGGATGGCCAGGTTATGGTCAAGGTGAGACATTAGGGGGTGGAGCGAAGGGGGTGGAGCGAAGGGGGTGGAATGGAGTGGTGCAAACGTCCTTGTCTTCATTCCCCTGGCCCCTCCTAATTCACCTCACCATCCAATGCTGCCCCATCCCCCCACCCGTCACCTCTACAGAATGAATACGCCGGCATCAACTTCATCGACACTTACCACCGCAAGGGTCTCTACCCCCGTGATTTCCCCTTCGTCGGAGGGCAGGAGGGGGGAGGTGTCGTCGCTGAGACCACCCCCAAGGCCGAGGCCGACGGTGTCAAAGTTGGGGATAGGGTCGCGTACTCAGTGTTTGGGAGCTACGCTGAGGTGAGGGGGGGGGGCGAAGCGACGGGCTGAAAATTCCATCTCTAGTGGCGTTGCGCATACTCGCATAATGGGTGCACCTTCTCTGTGTGTATCGCAACGAAACTCACCCCACTCTCTTCACCACATTGCAGTACACGGCGGTTCCGAGCGGAAAGCTGCTTCCCGTTCCTGAGGGTGTGGGACTTGATGTTGCGACGTGTCTGCCTGTTCAGGTGAGTCGAAGTGGGCGAGTTAAGGGAGCTGCGAGCAGAGCGAGCCTTCTTACGACACCCCCCACCCCGACAACCCCCCCCCCGGACAACCCCCCCCACACACACACACACCCTTTCCCCCAACTCTTGTTCCCTCCCTCACCCAAACCCACACCCACACCCACCCACCAGTCCCTCACCGCCCATTACCTCGTAACCGACGCCCACGCCGGTCTCATTAAGGAGGGCGAGTGGATGCTAATCCACGGCGTCGGCGGCGGAACCTGCCAGTGGGCCGCCACCATGGCCAAGCTCCGCGGCTACAAGGTTATCGGAACCTGCTCCAAGGGAAAGGCCGACGTCGCTGAGACACTGGGGTGCGACGAGCTGATTGTGCTGGACGAGGTGGAGGGGAAGAGCTTCGAAGACTATGAGAGCGTTGATATCGTGGCCAAGGTCATGGAGATCACCGGGGGGGTCGGGTGCAAGGCCGTCATCGACGGGATCGGGTTGAGCACGGTTGATATTAGTATCGACAGGTGAGGGATGAAGGGAAGGAGGGGGCGCGTGAAGCTAGCCTCTGGAAGGGTTACGGTGTTGGATGTCGTTGCTGAACCCCCTCTCCCACCCCCCGCAGCCTTGCCCGCCGCGGCATCTTCGTATCCTTCGGCAACGCTTCAGGCGCCGTCCCAGCCTTCCCCGTCCTCCGTCTCATCGGCAAGTCGGGCTTCGTAACCCGCCCCAAGCTCCTAGACTACACAGTCGACCGGGCCGAACTCGTGTCACGTGCAGACGAGATCATGGGATGGCTTAAGGAGGGGAAACTCAACGTTCAGGTCGACAAGGAGTTTGGCCTGGACCAAGCTAGCGACGGGCACGATTACCTTGAAGCGGGCAAGAGCAAGGGGAAGGTGCTTTACAAATGCTGAAGAGTGATGGTTGGGTGGAGGAAGAAGTGGGGAATGTAAAAAGCAAACACTTTCACCAGTGTTTTGAAAGTTCGAACAAAGAGAGGTGGGGATTAATCAGATAGTAACAGTGTATCTAAAGAAACATAACAACAATTTAAGTGTATCGGACTCCTTTCATCAGTGTCTGGAAAGCTCAAACAAATGATCATAGACGAAAGTGTCAGCCCACTCCTTCCCGAACATGCCCGCGAACATTCCCGTCGCCGGGTCCCTCTCTGCACTATAGATGTCGTACTCCCTCTGCTTCTCGTATATTTGGTTTGCGATGGCAGGGTTGGGTTTGTTGGTCTTGATCATATCAATGTGATATGAAAGGTATTCAGTAAAGGCAGGCAACAGCTTCTCGTGGACCACGGAGGGGTCCTCGAACCGCGCGAAGAGCAATTCTGGACTAAAGAATTGTGTCTCATCATAGAACTTCGACGACATTTTGCCCCCGAGCTCGGGATAGTTTGATTTTATTGATTGGAGAGTTGGCTCAAAGTCAACAACATGGGAATCGTGGAGGGGCTGGAAGTCCATCACTGTAAGATGCTTCTTTTTCCCAAATGCTAAGAAATCTATGCCTAAGACAGGAAGATCGTGCTCGTAACGGGGGTAAAGCAGGGAGTTGAACACTTGGGTATTGGGACCACCATCATAGTAGAGGATTCTGATCTTTCTGTAGTGGTCCGACTCAAAAACCCGGTTGTATAACCTGCACTTCTTCTTCTCGTTCACTGCCTCATGGTACTCTTCAGGGATGTTACCTGTGACCTCTCTGAGCCCGGGGAGGTCCTTCATCACCGACATTTGATGCTTGTAGAAATCCATAAAGAGAAGCTCGCTCGATCCATCAATTGACTCATCGTAGGGGTGAGAGAAATCAATCGGTTCCGTAGTTAAGGGTCGGGGTCGAGGAGGCTCAATAGGTGGGTGGAGAGGAAACTGTGTATGGGAGCAACGAGGTTAGGGGTTAGTCTTTTCTTAAAATTGACCTCACATCGACACATTTCGAGATTATATCGCATAAATCAGGTGAATATATGAGTAAAGATTCCTTCAAGTGCCACAAAGCAACTCCAAGCTGGTCTAATCAAACGAAAAACCCTCAAAACTTACACTTTTCGTGACCGGGAGAGGAGCTGATGGTTTTGGCATGAAGGTAGAGAGCGAAGCCTTAATTTGGGGTTTATAACCTTGAGAAACTATTGGAAGTAGCAGTGTTAAAAGTAGTGTCTTCATTGGAACGCGTGTGGGTGGGTTAACAGTTATTTTGATTATGATGATGGGATTTGTTGAAGAAATCAGACTTTAGGATCCGCATCCTGACCTCATGGGCAGGAGATGTAAGGAATTTACAGAGGCTGATAACGAACCGAGCTCCTTTCTTTTTTTTATATGCCGCGCCTACCGTAAGAAAATGGGGCCGTTCGGCTCTAATTTTGTTCGTCGTACCTTTTATCAATGTTGAAGATCATAACCCCTTATTGGAAACGAATTCATCTTCCATCATGGCGCATCAAGCTATATCTCACGGGTTCATGTTGGCCTTGATTTTCCTTTCGTTTAATATTGCTGCCGCTTTTACTCCTTCTTTCACTCAATTGCATCATCGACATCGGGGCAACCTCCGACAATACTCCTTAACTTCTCTGTACTCTTCCCCAGATCTATCGTTGTTCTCGCCTTCGAAAATTAATCTCTTCTTGCGGATAATACGCAAGAGAGACGATGGATTTCACGATTTGGCCTCACTCTTTGCTGCGATTGGGCTCGGGGATTGGCTTCACCTTGAGTTGGGTGATTCAGACGAGTTCAGTTGTAACATGCCTGGTGTGCCCGTAGATTCCACGAATTTGGTCGTTAGGGCTCTAAACTTGGTCAGGGATAAAACTGGAAACGCTGACAAAAAGTTCAAGATCAACTTGCAGAAGGAGTGCCCCGCGCAGGCTGGGCTCGGTGGGGGTTCTGGTAATGCTGCGACTGCCATGTGGGGCGTTAACGAGCTCCTCGGTCGTCCCGCCACCCTATCTCAGCTCGTCGATTGGAGCAGTGAGCTGGGTTCAGACATCACCTTCTTCCTCAGCAAGGGAACTGCTTACTGCACTGGGAGGGGGGAGGTCATGGAGGACGTCGCGGTCAACAACGGGGAGGGGAAAGTCACGATTGTGAAGATCGAAGAAGGCTTGAGTACCCCCCTGGTCTTCAAGAACCTGGAGTACGACAAGCTCAGCTCCATGGATCCCATCGATCTTCTGGAGAGCTTCAAAACAAAGGGACCATTCAACGTCCCTAAATCATCATTCGTGAACGACCTCCAACCCCCCGCCTTCAAGTGCCTTCCGAGGCTGCAGGCCCTCTACGACGACCTCCTAAAGTGCGGCTTTGACGTTGTTCTCATGAGCGGGAGCGGGACGAGCATCTTCTGCCTCGGAGAGGGTGGGGGAAAGAACTGGGACGAGATTAAGGAGAGGGGCGACCTAAAGGTCTGGGAGACTGAGTTCGTCCGGCGGAAGGAGGGGGGGTGGTACGATTCGAGAGTATAATCATTTTGGCGTGTGTTTCTGTAATATAATGTTATTTGCGAGGGTCCACAATTACTGAAAACCCATCTCTTGCTCCCTCAAGTCGGCAAGGACCTTCAGCAAATCAACCGCAATCTCGTCGCACTGCCTCTTGAAAATTGTTCAGATTTTTGACAACTTTTGATGATAAGCATCAGAAACATTTATTTGATTTTAATAACATAATGTTTGTATAAATATCAAAAATGAACAATTTGATGATTGTTGAAATATAATAACAGAAAATATGTTTTTGATATTTTTAGAAAAAGATTATCGATAGTAATAAAAACTAAAAGAATTAATTTGCACTTTAATTAAATATGTCGCTTTTTCATAGTACGTTTGAAGCAATTTCTACAGAAATATCGTCTCGGTGTCAAATTTGATTATTATCTTTTATTTTGATAAATTTTTTGTATTTGATTGATTATTATTTCAAAATTTAATTTATTGACGCTTCTTATACAAATGATCGCAATATTTTGTTAATCGATGGGAAGTCTGGGCATCGTCAGGTTCACAGACAGCAAGAAAAAAGAAAGGAATCTTGTTTTCCAACAAACAACATTCACTTCACGTCGACCCTCCCCTCCGCCAGCTTCTTCAACCTCAAAGCATTGTCTTCTCCGGTCTTATTCACCAGATTCCTGAAGTACCCCCCTTCCCTCTTCAACAACTCTGCGGGTTCGTCTTCCTCCACAATGCGGCCATCATCCACCACGATCACTTTATCGAAGTCCATGATTGTCTCCAATCTATGCGCGACGCAAATGATCGTACTCTCTACAAATGTCTCCCTTAACATGGTTTGAATCATTCCATCCGTTTCCGTGTCCACTGAGGCTGTTGCCTCGTCCAAGACCAAAACCCTTGGTTTCGTAAGCAGCGCTCTAGCGAGGCACAGAAGTTGCCTCTCACCACAGGAGAAGTTCTTGCCACTCTCGACAACTGCACCGTCTAAATCTAAATGCCCCATTCTGCATTTTTCGAGGGCCTCCTTGATTTCCAAATCCGTGTACCTGTCGAACACGTCAATGCTCCTCCTGAGGCTCCCCGAGAACATTACGGGGTCTTGGGGGATGATGCTCATGCAATTCTCTCTCCCCCTCACCTCCTTGAGGCCCAATTTTCCTAGGTCCACACCATCAAGGAGAACCTGGCCCTCCGCACATTCAATGAGGCGGAAGAGGATGCTTGTTATGGTTGACTTCCCGGCCCCAGTCCTCCCAACTACGCCCACCCTTGACCTGGGACTCGCAACAAATGACATGCCCCTGGCCGCTAATGGCAACCCGTCACGATACCTGGCTGCAACATCTCTGAACTCCAACTTTCCCTCCGAGGGCCAAGTACTCTCCAACGCATCATCACCCTCGCACACTTCCGCTCCCTCTGGTTTCAACTTTGTCAGTTGGAGGCAACGCTCAACGGAAGTAATCGCAGCCTCCGCGTTCACAACCGCCTCGACCAAGAACTGAAGGGTGATGGAAAAATTGAGAGTCCAGTTCACCAACAGCGCCGAGAGCCCGGCGCTTACCCCCAGCCAGTTTCTGGTCAGCACGACCAGAAAAGCAGCCGTTGTGGTAACGATCGTGCCGCAAAGATCAATCCTCAAACCAATCCACCTCTGACTTGTCGTGAAAGCGTATATTGCCCTTGTATTGTCATCAACGTTGCTCGCGAACTTCCCACGGAACGACTCCTCCTTCTCGCTTGCCTTGATTGTCTCCAGACCCTCCACCAGTTCCGCAATCCTGCTCGAGACCGGCGCCCTCGTGGTGTTGTCTTGTCTCTGCGGGTTGGGTGGAGGTTAGGGTAATTGAGAAAACTGGGATACTGACGCTGACGCTGACGCTACTCACCTGCAGATCCACACTCGTGCGCCTATAATACAATTGCAGCTTGTAGTAGACAATGGCAACGGGAGCAAGGACACAAAGCATCAGTGGCATGATGGTGATCATTACAGTCGTTGAGGCGATGAACCAAGAGCTTGCAATCATAACCACGCTCATCTGTTGGGCGAGCTTTATATCCAGGTTCTCCGTGTCGTACGTGAAGCGGCTAATCAGTCTCCCAACCGGGTTTGACTCAAAGAAGCTCATCCTGGCGCTCGTAACACCGACTAGCATCTTCCTGAAGATCCTACTGCTCGCCTTGCAACCCCCCAAAATCGCCCACTCTGTCCTGATGAGCACGGCAACAGTAGATATTCCCAACAAAACCCCGTATACAACCATCCAAGGGCTTTGATTGTCGAGCTGCGAAGGCATGCTCCACCCCAGAACAGAAACTCCAGTGTCGTAAGCCTCGCTCCACTGGGCGAGCCAATACTCTGTACATACGTAAAAGAATCGGTCGATAGTTAGGAAAAGAATCTGCAACAGCACAAATGGCCAACCCCCAGCGAACGAGAACCACTGAACAAACGTCGATAACTTAACGACCCCCTGGTCTACGACCTCGTCGTGAACCAATCTTCCGGTTTCATTGGCTTCGGCTGACGCTGAAGCAGACGGCTTGGAGGTCGGTGGTTTCGGAAAAGACTCCTGCACCGCGACGGAGTCTTCACTTTCGGGCAGTGGCACGTCGATCTGAGCTCCTGAAGAGGAGTAATCAGAGTAATTCCCAGCGAACTTCATCTCGCCTTTCTCTAGGATGACAAACTTGTCGAAGCTTTGCATGAGGTACGTCGCATTTGTGCTAATGACCACCGCCGAATTCTTGAGAAATGAGGAGGCAGAAGAGCGAATCCCGTCAAACACAAACTTGCCAGTCTCGGCGTCCAACGCAGACATAGGATCATCGAGGCAAATAAGATCCGCCTTTGAGTAGAGAGCTCGGGCGACGCTCACGCGTGCTCTCTGCCCCCCCGACAGTGTCACCCCCCTCTCTCCAACTTCCGTGAGGTCTTTGTTGGCAAAGGTCTCAAAGTCTGGGGGGGGGGGGGGGTTAGAGAGGGGATGATAATGGCCGGCGTGCTTACGTCCCCAGAAGAAAGCTCGGGCCGTAATCCTTGTCTTACCTTGCTCGAGACGACAGACCGCAACCACCTCCTCATACAATTCGCTGTCGTAAGGGGCACCGAAGATAATGTTGTCCCGGACACTGGCGTTGAGGACGAACCCATTTTGAACGGCGTAAGACTTGGAGCCAGTGGCTCTGAAGGATGCAGGATTTTCAGGAGGTATCAAGTTGAGAAACGCACGCAGGAGTGTGCTCTTCCCAGACCCGACGTGCCCAAATATCCCGTAGACTTGGTTGCGGGAAATTGTCAGGCTCACGTTGGTAAGACTGAAGGAAGAACTGTGGGAGGGAGGAGCAGGGGAGGAGTGACGGGAGGGGCGAGGGGATGAGCGAGGGGAGGAACGAAGGGTGTTAGCATTGTGGCAACAGGTGGTGGTACCTATAACGACGAGAGTGTCGGCATCTCACCTCTCCTCAGCGGCCTCCTCGGGAAGAATTTCCGAGAGCTCGGGGTTGGTGGCAGAGGTGGGAGGGGAGACAGTACCGACGCCCACGGTCCAGGACGCCTTTTCGCACTCCAAAATGCAGTCGGACGAGGGTGGTTGGGGGTCGGGGCAAGACAATTGATCGCGGGTGTACTTGACGACCCTCTCAAGCGCTGCTATCAACCCCCCCAAGTTTCCCATGAGCCTCCCAAGCGAGTTTACGGGAAATCGAAGAGACCAGACATATGACGGTGAAAACGGTGCCAGCCGACATTCTCGAGTTAGCCATGATGGCAAGAATTACGACAGCGGCAGAGAATACGGGGGTCAGCACAGTGAAGAACAAGCTGATCCCCCAAACCAGTAGCTCTTTCTGCGACAAGCGAAGTCGGCAGCGGAGAGAGTTGCGTAAGTTGATTTTCTCTGCTGCCTGCCTGTCCTGGTACTTGCTATTCGTGCATTCTCACCTTCACCAGCCGCTCCTCAACATCCCTTAACCCTCCGATGACACGACGAAACATCTCCTCCCACCCATTGAACTTGAAGGCGCCCACGTTTGTAAAATACTCCACACCCCACTTCGTCCTCTCCTCCTGCTGCTCGACGCGCACCTTCCTCACCGCTATCATAGCCTTCACCACTCTTTCTACAATGGGAACGAAAGCAGCGATCACGAGGGCGCCGATGCCCCCCTTCCACCCAACTAGCCACCACAACAAGGACATGACAATGACTATTTGAAAGGGGCAGGACCAAACCAGGTGGACATCAATGAGCGCAATCCTGACCATCTCCAAGTCACTCCCGACTAGTTGGGTCAACTTGCCAACGTCGTTCCCACCGCCCCGAAGGGCAGAGTTGTGGAGAAGCGAGAGCAGAAAACGTGTCGTCCTCAGGGAAATTGCAGTCGTCAGGTGCACAGTGTGGTGAAGCGAGAGGGCTTGGAAAAGTAAAACCAGCGACATCAAAATCGGGGAAAAGTAAAGATCGAAAGAGGAAGGAGAGGAATCAGAGAGCGTGTCAATCAGGAACTTAAGTGTAAGGGGAAGGGTGGATTGAGCGACGGCGTTTACGAATTGAGTGCAGAATGATAAGATAAACAGCTTCTTATTGTCGTCGTAGAGCATCAGCACCAGATTTCTGAACGTGAGGGGAGGGGCCGAGGGAGGAGGCGGGAAGAGAAAATGGGAAGGCATGGAGAGGGGAGGAGGATCGGCTTTAAATTGCGGGGAGAAGAAGGAGAAAAAGAGGTACGCCAGGGGGGAAGGTTTGTGTGTGGGGGGGTCGGTAGGGGGGGGGGGGGGGAAGGGGGAATCAGTTTTGGACTTGTCTGAGCACATGGTAAGAAAGTCCTCGGGGGCCTGTGGTCTGTTTGTTGTTTGTGCGTCGAAGAACTATTGTTTCACTCCGTACAAGATTTGATACCGCTCGTTGTGCTCAACAATGCGTTTGTTTGGTGGGAAGTTCCGATCCTGTGTTGTTTTTTGGAATTGAACAACTGGACTCGGCAATTAATTGCTACTTTCCCCAATAACTCGGAGAAAATTCTTGTCATCCTTGGATTCAGTTTTATCGACCAACGAAAAATGCACTGATGATAGTGGTGGGAAGGAGCCTGTTCCCGGGTATTAACACACTTTCAAGCTATCATATCACATTTACGTTCTGAAGTGAAATGCGATTGCACGTAAAAAGGCCTGTTTATGGCTTTGCTTTAAATGACAATTTTCAATTTGATTGACACTCAACACGCGAAATCGGCGAAGCAGAGGAACGTTACCAACTACAACCCGTTTCAACGACCCACAATCCCTCCCGCACTAACCTAACCGGATTTTGCATTTTTTTCAATTGGAAATTGTTCATCAGAGCACGCAACGCTGAATACATGCATAACGCCTACGTCCATGATTTTCTTCTTCACAACGTGGCTTTGTCTCCATACCGTGGCTTCTGCGCTAGCCCAGGCCTCGGACGAGGAGTCCCTAGGTCAGGTCTGCTCGTTGTACCCCGGTTACGCGAACAGAGCGCGTGGGCGTGCCATTTGGAGAACGACGAGAGGAGCATCGACGACGCCTTCTTCGAGCGCGATGCCGCCCTCCACGAGCTAGCGTTCGAGTCCCAGATGCACTTCGGCTGCTTCTACGCGTACGTCAAGCTGAAGGAGCAGGAGATAAGGAACTTGGTGTGGATAACGGAGTGCGTTATGCAGAGACAGGAGGAAGCGGTTAATCAATTTATTCCGCTTTTTAGTCAACATGCACCGTGGAGACAGAAGGGGGGGAGACGCTAAGGGACCGAAGGGGGAGGAAGGAGGGAGGAAGGAGGGAGAAGGGTGGGGGGGGAGGAGGAGTTGAATAGGGCGAGGAGGTAAAAGGGGGGAAGCAAGGAGAGGAATATTTGTTTAAGTAAGACGGAGGGGGGGAAAAAGACCCATGTAACGCTAGCAATTGTGCGGAGACACTGATTGTACCGTAAAAAGTTATAGCAGTTTTGTTACTCTTAGTTAGTCATTTGACCACCCCGCAGCTTATTTTCCGCCGTTTTTCTCAGTCGGTTTCCATAATGTACAGTAAGGTGTCCCACCTCCTACCGCTGCTGGTCCTCTCTGTGTGTCTCTCGCTTGGGAAATCTCTAATTTCAATTGACCCAGAGAGTAATCACTTTATCGATTCTCACAACAGGCAGAGGTTCTTCCACGGTCTTAATGCGTGAGTATGAAGGTTATTGGGACGGGCGATTAGCGTCCGCACACGTGACTTCCTCTCCTCCCAATGCCAACCAGGCTTTCGGGGAGGTTCGTCAAGGAAGAGGGAGAAGGAGGAGGGAGAATTGGGGAAGGGGGAGATGGTGGAGGCGCTGAGGGGGGAGTTTGAGGCCGCGAAGGCGCTGGCATTCTTTGTGCAGGCTACGACTGACTTTGATGCCGGCGACGAGGTGGACGTGGACGAAGTGACTCAGGCGTTCTTTGAGTGCAGAACAGTTTCAGGTTTGA
>BRYA01000542.1:0-17641 GCA_030267965.1 Triparma columacea
TAACCCTAACCCTAACCCTAACCCTAACCCTAACCCTAACCCTAACCCTAACTCTAACCCTAACCCTAACCCTAACCCTAACCCTAACCCTAACATCTCCATTATACTCACAAATCACTTTAACACTACCACAACTCTTCAAAACTTCATACACATCTACTACATCTCCATTATAATCACAAATCACTATAACACTTCTGCAACTCTTCAAAACTCAATACACACTTACTACATCTCCATTATACTCACAAACCACGATAACGCTGCCACAACTCTTCAAAACTCCATTCATATCTACTACACTCCAACAATACTCACAAATCACTATAACCTTCTCACAATACATCAACTTCACTTCTCAAATACTCACAAACTACTTTAACACTCCCACAATACTCAATATACACCTAAAACACTACACAATTATCATTACAATACCAAATCAAATCAATTTGTTCTACAAATGTTGCTGCCCTATTAGTCACTCCCCATCCTCATCATCTCTCGGCACCAACCCTGCTTACTTTAGCCTTTCCACCTCCTGCCCCTATAATAACTCCATCATCAGCGCCTCCAAGACTTGCTCTCCTAATACTTGCTCTCAAAGTACCTGCTAGACCACCCTCAGCTTCAGCATCAACGCTAGCTCTCCTAACACTCTCTTTCCTTCTAGCATCTCCTTCTGCTGGAATGAACTCTACAGGCACTGTAGCCTTTATGACATCAGTCCACCACTCTGGCTGCTCCTCTTCCCATTTAGCCCAGTTTGACTCAATCCACTTTCTTAACTCGCCTTCAATTGAGACCCAATGATGCCTGGAGCTTCCAAACACTACAATCTTAATAGCATCACTTCCTCCTTCAAGGAAGTATGCCATTGACATATCCTTTGACCTTTGTGTATCCCAGAAGGTGTGCAAGTACTCCCTCTCAATGGTAAAAAAGAAAACAGCAAGGCATAGTGTAGTTATTGGTATGATATACTTCACTATAAATAATGCAATATTAATCGGGTTGTCATCTACATAAAGAGAAAATAGATATATATATATTGACACTGGTAGACTTACCATTGTCAATAGAATACCAAACAACCAATAAGATCCCCCAACTTCATTAGGATGTCTAAAATGCGCAATTGATGTGAAGTCTGTAATGATCTTTACCATCACTCGGAAAATAATACTATTTGCAATCTCAGCCTTGCCCCCAAACGGTATCCAGTACCAAAAGTCTCCCCTCAATATCTTAACCAATAAGTAGAGACCAAGGTCGGCTCCAATGTAGAAAAAGGCCCATCTACCACTAATCAACCCAAGAAGAACTATTGTTGTACACCTTATGAGAAGCATTCCTGCAGTGAACAGCAACATAGACACAAACACTGCTGTTCTCTTGCTTGCTTTTGCTGGTATATACCCATAGAAGTCAGGCACTTGCTCTCTGTTAATTGGGTCTGTGTCCCAGTCATAACTAATTGTTGCTGAGGCAAAGCCTGTGGTAATTGCTGACACTGCAACTGAAAGCCATGCTGTAGTTTTAACATATTTGTCACTGGTTGATATAGCCATAAGTTGGATGATCACTCCAGGGATTGCCTCAGCAAACATCTCTATCCCTTTCATGACTGTCATCTCAAACATTGGTTTAAGTGCAGTTCCAACCTCTTGCTTTGCTCCAGTTGCTACCCTGTAAGCATCAACTGCAGGCTTGTACCCAAGCAAGATTGGAATACACTCCCGCACCACCCTCTTCATCCCTAACTTCCTGTTAATGTTCCAAACAGAAAATATTTGAAGCCCAATTGAGGCTACCAAACTTGCCAAAGAAGCGTTAAAGTACCCATACTTCTTACCTTTCCAAAACATGTAAGTCACATACACATCAGTCAGCAAATCAGTCATGCTTGTGACGGCACCAAAGGTAACCCTTGCCTTTAAGCCAAGTTTGCTGTTCCTAAACAGCTTAACCACAATTACTTCGAGCATGGGCCTTAACCACACCTGATCTCTCATGATTTTTTGCACTTCAGTGAACCGCCCACTCCACTCGTCTACAGCATGCTTTGCTGTTAGTGTTGTCATTGTGATAACTTTCAGTGCACTTCCAATCTCCAAGCCTCTTGCTTCCTCCAAACTCCCAACTTCCCCTTCATTTGTTGCTCGTCGCCTCAGCTTATTCCTTATAATCGCGCACAACATTGTTTTGACAAACCTGTTTTGCTTCTCAAGCTCTTGCATTGCCCTATTTTTGGCTATGAACTCCTTTACTACCGCATCTTTGTTCTCAACAACTTTGATCCCCTTAATCATCTCCATCAGCTGCTCCCCAAACCTTCTCCCATCCTCCTCTACTGCCTCAGCACTTCCCAAAAGGTTATCAAAGTAGTAGGCAGCATCTGTTGTGGTCCCAAGTAGTTTCTTAGCGCTCACTTTAGCAGCTCTTCTGCTCACAGCTTTACCAAGCTCAATCTTAGTAATAAGATCCACACTGGACTTCTTCTCACCCACGTTGGAAATTCTAATTGCAGTAGTTTCTGATACCTCTTCTATCTCACTGACAGGCCTAGAAATTATCACTATTGTCTTCTCATCTGCTCTGTACAAGTTCATCCTAGAGAAGAATTCCCTATCTGCTGCCATGTCACCAAGTTTGCTGACTTGACTGTCGGGTTTGCTTGTATTTGACCTGCCAATCACACTTGTGCTTTGCCTGCCGATCTTGCTTTTGACGTGATCAATGAGTTTACTGTTCAGCAGTTTTTTCCTCACTTCCATCTCGAAGCTGCTCCGTTCTCTCTCCATAAGCCTCTCAATGTTTTTGTCTAACCTGTTGACATCCCAGAAGAATGCTGCAACCTCCTCAAATCCTGCTCTAACATTAACAGAAACCCTTCCCCATCCCTTTCCGCCATCTTCGGCCCTTACCCCTGGTTGGAAGACGTCAAACAGTACCATTGTTTTGGTCAGGCTATCCATCTTGAGTTTCCTCGCCTTCCCGACGATCTTTGACCTCCTCTCGAAGTCTTGCCTGATCCTGTCATCAATGACGATGATGCCCCCTCCTTCCCCTCCATCTCCCTCTTCACCTAAAGCGAGGGCCTCATTGTTTCCTACTTCCCCACGTTCAGTTACGATGTCCACAACAGCCTCGCTTGCTCTTTCAGTAACGACACCACTTGCCCTCTCAACCTCAGTTGCTTCCCCTCCCTTTGCTGAAGAAGCCTTGAGCACATCATTCTCTCTTGCGAGAGTCTCGACCTTGGCCTCGAGGACCTCGTTCGCCTTCATAAGCACACCATTTGCCTTCGTCAGCGCACCGTTTGCAACGAGGAGTTGTTTGTTCTGCTTAATAATCTCCTCGATCGTGACGACATCACCCTCAAGGCCAACATCTGCTTCAACCTCACTCTCCATGATGACCTCGACGGGGTGCTGAAAATCTGCGTTGCATGGTCGACGTGCGAAAAAATTGCAGCGCAACAGCGTTATTTGGTGTGAGTAATGGTGCAGTGACTTTAAATTTTCGTACGGACGAATTTAAAAATTAGACAATTTTGTCCTTGTCATGGGCATTTCAGAAGGCTGTTTTGGGGCCTGATTCGACCAGCCTCAAGACAGCCCGAACTCTCAAGATTGTGGTCCAACGATGTGTTCCCTTTCCTCTCTTGTGACCCTCAAGAGCCCTCCTGCACCCCGTGCCCCCCTCCTCCGTCCAACCGACAGCCACGCTTACCTCCTCGCCACCCGCTTTGTCACCCCACTACTCCAAGTGTCCCAAGAAGTTCTCCCAACTTCGAGCCTTCGGTACCTCCTGCAGATAAATATGCACTTACAGCCGTATAGCTCCCCCCAAAACGTAGCTCGCGAGTGTATATCAACGTCTTCGGCGCAGAGAAGTCCTGCTTTTTCTGGTTCTCTCGCGCTGTGCAGCTTTTAGAAGCGAACCAAATTTGCCTTCTCTTCCTTCATTTAATCGACCTCAAGACTCACTAACGGCGTACACCATAAAATGAAATCATGTTCGGCACACGCAAGAAAAAGTATTGAGGATAGTTATTTTCAGCAAACGTGTTACCCATATTTCGTTGGCGTTAAGTAGCCAACCCTTCTGAAGAGTTCAGCCCCTTCTTGTTAGCCCCCTCCTGACCTTCTGGACCGCGTCCTCGACGTCCCTGGCGTCTATCTTGATGTTCGCCCTCTTCACGGCCTCCCAAACGGGCGCTCATGGCCTTGAAGACTGCCTTCGTCGGGCCGTCGTCCTCCCCCTCCTCTCTCACTGCCGCAGCGTCGCACCACACCGCCCCCAGGCACCCCCTTACGAACCTGACCTTGCACGCCACCTCCACGTTCCCGTCGTCCCCCGGCAGCTCCCCCCCCCCCCTTCCTCATAGCCTCCCATCTGTGTCTACCTTCTTGGCCCTTGACAACTGTTAAATCGTCTTCTGAAGTCCTCCTTTTTCCCTCCTTCCCCTTCTCCCACTAGCATTATGTCTGCCCATAACGGATTATGGTCGCTCACCTGTTTCTCATAAAACCTCGATTCTCTCCCCTCCACCTTCACGCCCTTCCTGCTTACCCATATCCAGTCGATTGCACGGCCACACTCTTCCGTCTCGCTGAAGGCGTTGAATGTTTTTATCGGCCCGACATGTTCAGTCTCTGAAAAGAAGAAGGTATCTGCAAGTGTCTCGTTCAAGGCATACCATGCAGGGCTCCCAACGTACGTGTTGAAGTCGCCCGTGAGTATGAATGGGTAGGAGTTTGACTCCTTCATCTTTGGTATGATTCTCTTGGTGATTATTTGGGCTGGATGGGGATGGCAAGTGTAAGTGAGCGACCTTCCCCCACACCAAACCAAAACCAGAGAAAAAATAAACCCGAAACGACATTATCTCCCCCCTCCTCTGCCACCCCTTGTCTTACCTCCACCGTTCCTTGCCATGTCCCCAACATGATCCAAGTGCGTGTTGATAAAATTGAACCCTCCCCCTCCCTCCACTACCCTAAACGTTCCTTGCGTAGCAACTCTCGTGCACCCTGCCCCCCATTCCTTCGCAATTCCTCCAGGTTTTCCATCCCTGCTCAGCCACGTCGTGTTCGCGTTTCCCATGTACTCCACCTTCATTAAGTCAAACATTATCGGGGAGTACTCGTCGCCCCAGTTGAAGGGGACGACGATGAGAGCAACTACACCGTACGCATAAACGAGGGCCAATACTAACGCAACAACGAGTAAACCCGCTTTTCTTTGACTTCCTATGCAAGCGACCTGGAGGAGGCTGCCAACAATTCCTATCACGGGTCCTCCCCAAAAGTACCGCAAACTCCAACTGCACCCCTTCACAGCCAGCCCCGTTTGCCAGACAATGTCATATACCAGTAACGCAAGGAACGCCGCATTAAGCTTGAGTAATCGGACCCCCCCCCTTCCCCCCCCTCCTTCGCCCCCAACTATCCTTCTAAAAGCAACGAGCCCAAGTGCCCCCATAACAATAGTCCCGAAAAGCCCCGCCGTAAGCTCCTGGAGCTTTTCCATTCCGTCAGGCCCGCTCCTAGACTCCCCGATCCACTTCCACTCCCTCCCCAGCATGCAGCTTAAGTCATGCGCTTGCCAGACCTTCACCTGTCATGATGGGAAAGTTGGTGAGAACAATAAAGCACACGAACTCACGAACTCACCACACCCCATCTTTCCGTTACTTGCTACTTTCCTTCCACACTTGCCGCAATCCTTACCTCCTGCAACCCCAAGACTTGTGGCTGTACATCCTCTGAGATCACCCTCGCTAAGCGCTCCCTCCTTTCCCACCACTGGAACTCTTGATCATCTTGCATACTCGTGAATGGGACTGATGGCGGACATTTGCAGTCGAAGCGAATGTTGTAGCTGAGGACCCGCAGAGGGTTTCCATGATGTTGCATTTCAGACAAACCTATGGTCGTGGGATCATTTGAACGAACGCCATTACCGCAACTTTCGTCCTCCTGTCTGCATGATGACTCCCCCGCATCCCTTTCTTTCTCCTCCATGAAGCCCTTCTTCCTCTCTTTATGTTTTCATTTTGCCATTTCATTCCACCAACTCTCCTCTCACTATCCTTTTCGAACTTCGCCTCCCAAACCGCTCTCCTCCTCGGACGCACAACGTGTATCAACGAGTTGGATTGACTGTCCTTGAAAACGTCTCCTTCCCCCCTCAATTTTATCCCCGCTCCAACTGCCTTAACTTCGGAAATACTCTCAAAGAATTCCCAACTAGCATTCTAGACCCTCCTTTCCATGGATCCCTCGCCAGAGCATGCCATCACCTCTCATCCGACACAAAAATTAGCCCCTACCCTTGAAGAAATCAAGTTTTCTGTGGGGGTTGCAGAGGCGCAGGTAAGTTTAGTCCCAACTTTCATACTAAATGCATCCGGTGCCTGACTCTAGCGCTCCCTCGCTTATATGATGTCCCCGTCTATCGCACCCAGAGGGCTCCTATCGCATTAGCCCCGCTGCGATGGAATTTAGTGAAACTAGGCAGGAAGTGGGATGCCAAGATCTCCACCTTTATGGCGCAAGCGACGCAGCAGAAGTCGGACCTTATCAAGGCTCACCGTCAAAAAATGAGCAAGCACAATAAAAAGTCGAAACAGGCTTTTGAGAAGGCCAAGGAAGCCACCCCGATAAACAAGCGGCTCGCCATGATGCAGAAGTCCTATGAGAACTTAATGTTCGCCAAGCAGACCAACCGAGCAGAGTCCCTAAAGCGAAGGCTTGATCCCATGGTGAGCTCTTTCTACAAGAAGGAATTGGCGACGCATATCTCAGCGGCGAGGAAGGAGACCACTCGGCTCAAGGGCACCATGGAGGGGGAGAGGGCCAAGCTCGACGTGGAGCTCGAGCACCAGGTCAAGAGAATGATGGCAGACAAGGACGCTGACCTGAAGTTTGCCAGGAGGAAGAATGCTAGGTCGTCCGACGACCCTTTCTCTCTTCATTTCGCTGCCATATCGGGGGAAATGACTCGGCTTGAAACAATGCTGAAGAGGTGAGAAAGAATAAAAAAGAATATAACAACTCGTTGGCGCTGCCCACCTGCACCCTCTCAAGCTCCTCGCCGTGTCGATCGTCCCCCCCTTGCAGGCCGAAGATCCTCAAGAACATTGACATGAGGGACCCTGATAGTGGTTGGACCGCTCTGCACTTTGCCGCCCGCAACGGGCAGGTGGAATTCGCCCGTCGGCTGCTGGAGGCCAAGGCCGACGTCAACGCTTTGGGTCCGAGCGACGAGACGCCTCTTCACCTCGCGTCGGGGTGGGGAACGAAGGAGACGGTTGGGCTGCTTCTGCAGTGCGGGGCGGATAAGACCATGAAATACCTTGGCAAGACGCCCCTCACGATCGCCAAGGAAAACATGAGGGAAGACATTGCGAAGCTCTTGGCTGGATGGATGAGGGTTGGGCTAGGATACAAGAAGATGGCAGAGCTGTCGGAGCCCCCTCCAAAGGATTACAGCGAGGAATCTGACAGCAGAATAGCCACTCAGCTACGCGCCCTCGACATGAAGATAGCCCTAAGCGGCCGCTTCCACACCGGTCTGGTCCACTCTTACTCGAAGCTGGTTAAATTATACAGGGAGGGTTCCCCCCCCCGCTGGGAGGAGGCAATAGAGAGTGGCAAGAGGATTGTGGAGATTCGCAGGCACGCCCTCCAAAGCGTCAGTGAGGGCGGGGACGGAGTGGAGGAAAATGTGATGCTCGCTGCCGCCATGAACAATCTCGGAGAGCTCTGCCACGCCGCGGAGGACTACCCTAACGCGAAGCGTTATTTGTCCGCCGCCTTGGAGACCATGACTAACCTTCGGGGGGCGGACCACCAGTCGACTCTCCCGGTGCTTTTGAACTATGCGAACCACCTTCTGGAGTCCGGGGCGTACGATGACGCGAGACCGCTGCTCACGAGGTACTGCGAGACCCAGCGCAAGCTCCACACGCACGAGGTGAGTCGCAGCAAAGCGAGGCAAGGTGGGGGAAAGCTCTTTTAAGCAGACGGCTCTCCATATAGACGACAATGCCAACTCCTTATCCCCTATCCCCCCTTCCCTTGCCCAGATGGGCTCGCCTTCCCTCGCCCTCGTCCCTACTCTGGACCTCCTCTCCTACTGCTGCCTCCTCTGCGGTCGTTACGACGAGAGCTGGTCCCACCTTTCCCTTGGCACATCCATCGTTTCCTCCAATCTCGGTGGGGAATGCTTTGAAATGGCGGAGAGGCACGAGAAGGCTGGTTTCTTGATGTTTTGTAAGGGGGAGCGGAAAAGAGCTGAAATGGAGTACCTTCAAGCCAAGAGGATACTCGAGATCCACGGGAGGGAGGAGTTCGACGATGATGTTATGAGGCTGGAGAACAACATTGCGGTGACACTTTGTGCGGGGAGGCCGGAATCGCTCAAGTTTTAGGAAGTAGATGTATGTTGTATTTCAATGCATTCTTTCACCTCTCTTATTTGTTCAAGCATATACCTTCGCCCCTTTTCCCCCTCCCCCCTACCTCACCATTCACCCTTCTCGATAAGTTTCTCCTTCATCCACCAGTAGCCTTCCCATCTCCCCCTCGCGTACTCGAGGTAGTCAAACTCGATCACGCTTACCTTTTTCTGTATGATGCTCCAGACCACCCACGCCAGGTGGCTTATGAGGCTGTGTCTGTCTACCTCGTTTGCCAGCTCTCTAACGAACTCTCCGTCCTCACCGGCGCTCTTGATTGCCTCCCAAACCTCTGGCACTGCCACCTCCATGTACTTCCTGATGAAGAAGTCCTTCTGCTCCCACCTTGGGTACTCCTCCTCCCACGACGCCTTGAGGTCGTTAGCTTGGCAGTGCTCGCACCACGTGTTCCCCATGTCCAGCGCCCTTGGGTTGTGTCCAGAGTACTCAAAGTCAATCAGCTTTATGGCCCACTCTCCCCACCTCTTATTTACCAGAATGTTCAAGCTCTGGCAGTCCATGTGTGTGAACTTGACCTCCCTCCCGAACTTGCTCCCTACACCAACCCCCTCACTTTGTAGTTTCCCCTTGATTTCCTCCCACTCCTTTTTAATACCTTCCCAGACTCCCTCTGTGTTCCCTCCCTTCCCACTTAGTCCCCCCTTCCCCACCTTCTCGTCAACCTCCCTCCTTAGTCCCTCCTCCATGGTTCCCTCAACGATCCCAATCCACTCGTCCGTTTGTTCCCAGACCTGTCCTACCCCTAAATCAGTCTTGCATATCCCGTCCCCAGTTTCGATCCTATGTAGTCTCCCCATAGCTTCCGCGATCCCCCAAGTGTACCCCTTACACTCCTTCGTCCCCACCTTAATTTGCTCCTCGCTCGCACCAAGGTCGAGGGGACATAGAGGTAAGGCACCCTCGTAGAACTCCTCTACCCTCCCGTTACGGAAACGACCAAAGTACCTAGGTGCCTCACCCTGAGCGCTGAGGAAGGCAGAGACGCGGTTCTCGATCTCCCTGTTGACTAGTATGTCGCTGTCCTGTGATCCGTTGACTCTAACAAGGCTCTTGACGACGGTGTTTTCACCGTCTTTTGCGAGGTTGGGTTCCTGACCCTCAACGAGGTAGAGGACGTTCGTTAGGCCACCACCTAGCTGTGTGATATCCATGTCCTCGACGGTGAGACCGACCATGGAAGGGCAGACGTTCAGGACGACGTCGGCGACTGTATCTAGAGTGTTTTTGTTCTTGTTGAGGGCGGACTTTGACACTGAAGTGTCCCACGGTTCAATGGATATTGGGAGGATTGTTGAAGGATCTGAGGGCGCGATGGGGGGTTGGGGAGTGGAGGGGGAGGGTGAGCACGACGCAGCAGCGGATTTGAAGCTCCGAAGGTTGGTTTGGTGCGGTTTGGACTTTTGTTCCTTTGTTCCTCGAGATGCATATGTTTGGCAGGCAGGATAGTTGGGTATTAAGGTCGTTGGATCGCGTTCATCTCCCAGGAATTCCAACTTTCGTATATTCCTACGGCGCTCAGCGTGATCTGTATAGAATTGAAGGCATTTGGTAACATTATGGGCTTGGGATTGATTTGGATGGATGGGGACATAGTGCAGTCTCCGAATATAATTTGATTGTACGCTTAAAAATGAAATCGAATGTTGTATCCTCGTTAATCTCCCCTTTCCAGTACCCCATGTTGTACTCACTGTTCAAATACATGCTTGTTGACCTCCGTCTTTGATGACTGTGCCCGCCCCCATTGTTTGGGGAAGAGTCAAACTTGGACATGTTGTTATAAATAGAAAATCGCCTCGCTAATATTTGATGTGATGTTCGGTAAAAGCTTGTACTCAAAGTAGGACGAAACAGAGACCTTAGGCTGCTCAGCAGGTTGGAATTCTGTTTTTGTGCTTTAGGGGGCTGCCCAGTTTCCGAACTTTTGTGTTTTCAGCTCACAATTTTTCTTATCATTCTCTCCCCAGAACCACCCTAACACGTACTAACTATAACATTAAATCACACCACTGTACACACACTGTACACATACAATATGTCACTACGTATAATCCTCTCAACTACCCCCTCTCTCTCCCTTCTCCCCCGCCCCATAAAATCGACCTCTCGCATTCCCTCCTCCCTTCTCCCCTCCTTCACCTCTTCTACTCATCGTTCTCTATCTACTCGACCACCCCGACACCACCCACCACCTCCACCTCCACCTAACAGGCTCAGTCTAGCGAGGAGGATAACAAACCCCTTCATATTCGTTTGTGTTGCGGGGTGGGGTTACTATATGTACAACCATAGTAAAGGGGACGGTTTAGGGTACTGGAAAAGCATGGAGAGAGGGGAAGTTGTAAGTAGGGGGAGGGGGGGGGGTGATAGAGAGGAAGAGGGAGAGAGAAAGAGAAAGAGAAGCACAAAAGGCACACTCACACTCCAACACACTTTCCCCCCTCAATAACACACAGGATGGTCCTATGTTTGAGATCGGCATGAAAGGCACCTCCGATGATGATGATGATGATGAGTAAATTAGACAACAGACAACCTCCCCCATCCCCATCCCAACTAATGAATGGGCTGGACATTCCAATCACAAACCATATTCGTGTTATCTTTCCCTCTCTCCCCCTCCCCTCACCCTCTCTCTCCCTCTCATTCTCCCTTCCGCTAAACCTCCCAAACCCTTACGTCCTTGCCTTCTTCCTCCTTCCCCCGCTAGCCGTGGACCTAGTTTTCTTCCCTCCTTCCTCCTCCCCCTTGCTCTTGACGTTCTTCACCGGGGATACGTTCTCTTCCTCCTCGTCAGTGTCGACTGTCGCGGACGATCCGATGTTGCTCCTCACGGACCTGTTGACAGTCGACGAGTCAGCGACCTCCATGACTGCCTCCTCCTCGTTCATGAGGTTGGCAATGAATGACATGGCGTCCTTCTTGGTTAGCATGTGGATGTTTGAAACCTTGTTCTGGTGGGAGATACCGTAGCACCTGCTCGCGACGCTAACGAGCTCGGGGCGGAACGTCGACGTGATGAACTGGGTGGGGTTCTCCTCGGAGGAGGCCTGCCTCTGGATGAGGGCCGCCACGGCCGCGCGGTGCGTGCTGTCGAGGGCCTGGTCGAGCTCGTCGAACAGGTAGAAGGGGGCGGGGTCGCACCTCTGGATGGCGAAGATCAGGGCCATGGCGACGAGCGCCTTCTGCCCACCACTGAGCTGGGACATGATGAAGTTGTCGCCGTTCTTGGTGAACTTGACCTGGATCTGGACCCCCCTGAACATGGACACCTCCGTCTTGTCCCCGGCGTCGGTCTCCTCCTCCTCGTCAGCGCTGGTCTTCATGATGAGCTCTCCGCTTCCGTCGGGGCAAAGCTCCTGGAAGACGTCCTTGAAGTGGGAACTCACTCCCCTGAAGGTCCTGTTGATGGCATCATCCTTCTGCTTGTCAAGGCTCTCGATGAGCTCGGTGACCTTCTTGGCCCCGACGTCGAGCTCCTCCTTCCTGCTCAAGAGACCCTCCCTCTGCTCGGAGAAGTTCACGTACTGGTCGTAAGCCTTCTTGTTCACGTGCGAGTACTTCTTCAACTTCTTGTTGCCCTTCTCCAGCTCCTTCATCAAATCCTTGATGGTCAAATCCGCGTGCGCGCTGAGCTCGCCGCTGGGCAAGCTGCCCAATTCCTGAATCTTCCTCATGTACAGCTCCCTCTTTGCCACGCACATGCTCCTCTTGTTGAGGAGCCTCTCGGCGTTCTCGGCAGCCAGATCCAGCCCCTGCTGGTTGGCGAGCTCCTTAGCCTTGAGCTCCTCGACCTGTGTCTTGTACTTGGCCGTGTTCTCCTTGGCGCTGTTCATGGCGTTCTTGGCCTCGCTAACTCTAAGCTCGGCGGCCTCGGCACTCCTCTCCGCGACCTCCAAATCCTGGAGCCTGTTCTCGAGCCTCTCCTTCCTCTCGGCAATGTCCGATCCCAAGGTGCTGCTCGAGGAAATACCCCCGCTGAGCGCGTCCGTCAGCTCGGTCATCCTCCTGTTGAGGTTGTCTCTGAGCAGACTCTGAAGCTTGTCCCTCTCATCACTAGCCTTGTCTAGCACAATAGTCTGCTCGTCCATGATCTCCTCAGACTCCTTCTGAGTCTTGTGGAGCTCGGCAAGAGTGGCGCGCTCAGCGTCGCTCAGGGTGGTTGAGAGGGGTGTTCCGACCTCCTCCTCGAGCCTCTGAACCTGCATCCTGAGCCCTTCGACATCCAAGCGCATGGAAGGGAGGGTCTCGCCCTGTTGGTCGGCCTGAACCTGCCTGGTCTCCGACCTGGCCTTCCTGGTGCTCACGTCCTTGGCGGTGGACTCGAGTACGTGCTGAAGGTTTGCCTTCTTGGCCTCAAGCTTCTGCATGTCGCCCATGAGGTTGGCGATGGTCTGGTCGACGGTGGCAGCCTTTTGGGAGAGGTCCTTGTGATCCTTCTCAAGTTTGTCGAGGTTGCCCTTGGCCTTCTGGACGGCGTCGAAGGCCTGAAGCTTGCTCTTGGCCGAGTCGATGAAACCTCCCTGGAGGGCTCCCTTGCTGTTGACCTCGTCTCCGTCCATGGTGACGGCATCCATATCGAACTCCTTCGACCAGAGGCTAGCGGCCTCCATGTTTTTAGCGAGGAGCTTCCTGCCAAAGACCATGGTCATGGCGGCCTTGACAGCGGGGTTGAACTTGATGCAGCGCTTCACAATGGGGACCACGTCGTTGGACTCGGGGTAGTCGATCTTGGAGGGCACCCTGAGCTTGGAGAGGGGCATGAAGGTGACACGGCCGAGCTTTCCGTCTTCGAGCTTCTTCATGAGCTTCGCGGCAGTGTCGTCGTTGTCGACGACCACGTGGAAGAGGGCGTTCCCGGCGGAGACCTCAACGGCGGTGCGGAACTTGGGGTCGATAAGGGTGAAGTTCTCGATGATGGGTCCGTGGTAGCCCTTGATCTTCTCGTCCTTGACAATGGTAGCGAGGGCCTCGAGGCCCATGGCGGTGGAACGGGGCATGGCCTTGCGGAGGTCGGAGTCGGCGCGAGCCTTGGCCTCCTTCTCCTCGGAGATCTTGTCGGCTAGCTCCTCAATGGCGCGCCACCTCTCCCTCCTGTCCTCGGCGTGCTGGTTCCTCTCAGAGGTCTTCTCGATGAGCTGGGAGGAGATCTTGGTGAGCATCTGCTGCTTCTTCTTGATGTCGTTCTCCTGGCCGTTGATGGCCTTGTCCTCGGACTCGATGGAGCGGCGGAGGGAGGAGAGGGTGTCCTCGAGGGAGGCGATGGTGGCCTCCTTGTCGGCGATGTTGGCGTTCATCTCCTTGATGGTGGTCTTAAGGAATTTATCACGGGAAGCCTCGGTGGTGAACTCGGCGCCACGGCCCTGCTTGGCATAGATGCCCTTGATCTGCTCGAAGGCGTTGTCCTTCTTGGCAGTGGTCTCAGCGAGGTTCTTGCGGGCGGTATCGTAGGTAGGAATGACAGTGGAGCGGAGCTTGGCCTTGGCCTCCTCGATCTCCTTCACAACCTTCTTGAGGTCGGCCTCCATGGTCTTCTTGGTGTCGGCATCGGAAGACGCGAGGGTCTTGAGGTCAGAGACCTCGAGCTCGAGCTGGGCGCGGCGGGTAACAGAGGCCGTGAGTTCGGACTCCAGGGCCGACAGGTCGACGGTGGCACGGCGGACGGCGGCGTTGGCCTGCTTCATCTGGCGCTCAATGGAGCCGATGGTGTCCGTGACGGAACGGGCGGACTCGTGGAGCTCAGCGGTGGCCTCGGCATCGTCAGAGCGGGCGTGCTCAAGCTCGTCGAGTGCTTCCCTGGCGCGCCTGAGCTCCTTGTCGTAGAGGGTGTACTCGAGGGCACGGCGCTCCCTGTCGAGCTTCTGGTAGGCGGTAAGCTGCAAGAGGGGGGAGCGGAGAGGGTTGCGCAATGCGTTAGAGTTATTGCGCGGAGAGGTTATGACATCTTGGATTCCCGTTCTGAACTCACCTCCTCCTTCTCGCTCTCGAGCTCGCTGAGGCGCTCCTCAATGTAGGTGATGACCTCGTTGATCTTGACGCGGTGACCCTCGTTATCCTTCATCTGCTTGATGGAGTCGGTCCTCTTCTCGTCGTAGACGGTGGTTCCGGCGACCTCCTTAAGGAGTGCGAGACGCTCCTCGTCTTTCATCATGCAGAGGGCGTTGACCTTACCCTGCTGCACAATGTAGTAGGGGTTGGACTTGGAGAAACCGGCGGACTCGAGGAGAGAGTGGACGTCATTCTTGTTGACGCGCTTGCGGTTCAAGAAGAACTCGTCCTTCTTCAGTCCGATGGTACGGCGGAGGACGACCTGAGGGAGTATGGGGGAGGGCGGGGAGAGGGGAGGGAAAAAGTAGATGGAGTTAGTCTAGCTGAAGTTGACCATGCGGCCGTCATGGGCAAGGCGGGGAGCCAGAATCGAAGCAGGAGAATATAATATCGCTGCCAACAACCTCCCTCCCCCTTCCCCCCCTCCCCCTCTTCCCTTCCTCACCTCATCTCCATCGACACTCAATCTCCCATCAGAATTGTCAAAGACGATTTCGCAGAACGCGCTCATGACGCTCGCACCAGCTCCCTCGTGGAGCATCGCGCTCCTCTCCTCCTGCCTGAGGACAGCGAACTTGGGTGCCAGGAGAGCAAACTGAATGGCATCGAAGAAATTCGATTTGCCTGAACCATTCCTTCCAACAACAGCGTTGTGGCCGGATGAGAATGGCTCAACCTCGCCCTGGTTGCGAAAGGAGCGGAAGCCCGATACAATGACCTGTTTGATATGCATCTGTTGGGGAATAATTTGATTGCCAAAGGAAGAGGCGGGAGGGAGGGAAGAATTTAGAGGGTTAGGGGAGGACAGGGGGGACATTTTAAGAGAATGTCATTGTTTTATGGAGGCTTGTATACATCGATGAGGCAAATGTGTAGAAATGTTGCTCCATGACGTGCAAGGGGGGAAGGGAAACACACCACAACTTCGAATGCTGCCCGACGGGGGGAGGTCTGTTCTCTGCTCCTGCGGCATAATGGGGGGTATATGATGTCCAATTCGGGTGTATTATATCAATATTGTGACAATTTGATTACTTACATTTCCTTGACGGCCTTTTTTGAGTCTGTTTTAACACTCAACAATCAAGTGCCTGGCTTTCCCCCACTTTTGCACTTTTCCCTGTCTTCTGGAGTCTTCCCCACTCTTTTACCCTAAAACTCATTTTTCACGAATATTATGTCTGACAACGCAGAGCCAAAGGCTGAAGGAGGAGGAGAGGCTATCACAATCAGGGTGAAGGATCAGGTGCGTGCATTCCTGCTCTTTCTGGTCTAAGGATGGGAGAGTTCCTCAGCGTCTCTCCCCCCACCAACTCCTTGTCTGGTTTCTCTCTAACCTTCGTCTTGTACATATTCTCGCAGGGTGGAGAGGAGACGTTCTTCAAGATCAAGAAGACTACTAAGATGGAGAAGGTAAGGATAGGGAATCTTGGGCTACAAGGGGGATAATCAAACAGACACGGAATGGTCGACCAAATATTTTACTCTTTTCCTGACTCTTGGGGGGGTTCTTGGAGTTTATTTGATGCTTTTGGGGGAGTTTACACTACAAAGCACCCCCGTGTTTTGTTTTCCGGTGCTTTATTATCATATCCTTCTGATGCAGCCCAATCTTCTCTCACCTCTCCCTCCCTTTCACTCCATCTCCCCATCTCCACAGGTTTTCCAGACATACGCCAGTCGCCGCGGCGTCGATGTCTCGTCCCTTCGCTTCCTTCTCGATGGGGAGCGTATCGACGCTGCCGAGACGCCCAAGTCCCTCGAACTTGACGACCAGGACCAGATTGATTGCATGCTTGAGCAAACTGGAGGTTACTTCTGAAGGAAAGGGGCGGAGGAACCATAACAACCCTTGTCTTCGGAAGGGGTTTTCATGTATAATCAAATTGTGTTGGGGATGAGTGAGATTGGAGGGGAGAGGAGAGCATTGGTATAGCTTTGGTTCGGTTACAAAGAGTTGGTGTGGCGTGGTGTGTGTAGGCGTTGTGGAGAAAAGGGGTGCTAACGTCGTGTGAAGGCAACGATCAGTCTCCACATTGCCAGTCGCCCCTTCTCTCAACAAAACGTCGAGCCCATAACAAATGCAAACGAATTTTAATCACTCAAAAAAAGCAAATACCTTACACTTATAGACGCACCGTTTCCCCCCCGAACTTTGCAATTTCACGCAATCACACAACCTCTCTTCTTCTTGGATCCCGCACAACCTGGCACCCCAGTATCCAGGACCATCTCCTTCCCAAACTTCACAACCCCGTCCTCCTCCCACGTTGGGCGGACTTGGTAGGTATTCGAGGGTTCGAGATCGTTTATTGTGAACTCCTCGGAGGTGGAGGTTGGAAGGGTTAACTTCCTAGCATTTTTCCATTCATCTGTGTGAGCGACCGGAGGGGGGGGGGGGGGGATGGTTGTTGAGGTAGAGCCTCAGAGTTAGCATCTTCGTTTCAGTCTCTACATCTCCAGATCTTACACGTTCATCCCCCCAACGCATCCCACCTCCGCCCTTTCACTTCCTCAACACCCACCCCCTCGCCAAGCCCCTGTCAAGCTCACCTCCATAGTTAATGTACTCTATCGTAATACTCTTGGACGGCGCTGATACCATCTTTAACGTCAGGCTACATTCCGATGCGTCGATGATTTCCATATTTGAGGCCAAAAATATGATTTTGAGATTGAGATTAGGGGGGGCACTTTCCCCACTCCTTCTGTTTCTGTTAGGGTTACGCCAAAAGATGTCCGATGCTCCTCTGGTGCGTTTTGTAGCTATTTGTTGTAACGTCAAGACAAATCGTTGTATTTGTATGTCTGTTTGCTGGCAGTATTTGGCATTCTAATGAATTCACCCGTCTTCACTCCCCTTACAAACCCAATAATTTTCCTCTCTTAGCCTCCTGGGTGGATAAAAGCGTACTCGAACTCTCAGAAGCGTCACTACTGGCACCATGCTGCTACCAATACCAGCCAGTGGACACCACCTTCAATGAAGGAGGCCATGGACCCGCTGATTGCAAAAAAAAGAGCAGAGGAGAAGACCAGGAAGGAGAGGGAGCGGTTGGAGGTGGAGCAGCGGAAAAGAGGGGGGGGGGAGGGGGGGGAGGG
>BRYA01000542.1:24936-55490 GCA_030267965.1 Triparma columacea
CTAGACATAAAATAATCTAATTTACCTCCTCCCCCTTCTCCCCCCCCTTCCCCACAATCCCCCTCCCAAAACCAACAGTTCACAGTCGCCAAGACTTTAGTAGAGTGTGGTTTAGCGAACTGTCCCAACCACGGTGCTCTCTGGCAGGTCTACGCCTCCCTGGAGAACCGTCTTGGTAATACCCTAAATTCCCAAGATGTGTTATTCAGGGGTATAGAGAAATGCAGGAACCACGTACCCCTATATTTAGACTACGCCATGCTCAAACTCAAGGATTCTGAAGGGATTGAAGACGCTCGGAGACTGGTGGAAACGGCGAGAGCGATGGAACCGAGGAGGGGGAATGTGTGGGTAGCGGCGTTTAAGGTTGAGGAGATTGCGGGGAACGCTGATAGCTGTAGGAAAGTTCTTGAGGAGGGACTTCACAAAACAGCTGGACAGGCAGGGTGAGAAACATTTAGAGGGGAGGGGGGGGATGAGGGGAGGAAACGGACACGAGGCACCTGAGCTGGAAGACCATAAGCTTTGACACACACACAGAGCATCTCTAACCTACACATTTGACCCTCAAACCCCCCCCCCTCCCCCTCACTCCCCCCGCAGCAAGGACCGCGTTAAGCTTCTGAAGGTTGCCGGTGATTTCTTCACAAAATACGGTCGTTACGAGCAGGCCAGAGCTCTGTTTTCAGAGGGGTTGGACTTGGACGATACGGACGCATCGATTTACCACTCCTGGGCTCAGATGGAGGCCAGCATCTTCAATTTGGAGGGACTTAACGAACTTAATAAGAGGGCTGTGAGTCTGTTCTCTACGGACGCTTTGGCACCTCGGAACAATAACAACGCACTACTCGCAAGGAGGAAGGGGGGGAAGAAACTTCCGCCGAGACTTGAGGCGCTGTGGAAGAGGAACGGAGGTGTTAAGTACGATGACCTAATGGAAGGGGGGGGGGAGGGTAGATCCATATCAGACCTGCTCGAACTTGATGAGGACGGCTACCTTTGAGGGGGGGGAGGAGGGGGGACCTGAAGAACAAACACAAATACAAGTGTTTTGTTGAGCAAAAAAGCATGAATTTCAAAGGTTCTCGAGCTTGTACTTCCTTCCCATACCTCCCTCCCTCTTCTTCTTCTCCTTCTTTCTTTTCTTTTTCTTCTCCCTCTTCCCGCTAACGAGTGCCCCAATATCGTCTAAATGCACCTGCTCCATCATGCTCCGTCTCTTCTCAATCATTCTATTGACTTTCTTCCTCCCCCTGCTGCCCCTGAACCACGCCTGCATCGCCACGCACGCGAACCACTCGTCCGCCGTGAACCTCTGCGTGTTCTTGTGGTCCCTAGCCTCCACCGTGACCCTACTCGTATCACCGTCTCCCGCCAATGGGCCTCCCGACCCGTCATCGCCATCGTCGGCGGGTATGTCGCTCAAGTACCTCTTCCCGTCGTGCTCGAGGGGAGTGTCGCGCTGGAACTGCTGCAGGTGAAACCACTGCGTACCCCCCTCCGCATCGTCCTCGCCGTCGTCCCCGTTCCTCATGTTAGCTTCTCTGGTGGCCCTGAAGAACACCGCGTGGAGGACCTCCTTGTACTCGACCCAGGCCCCGTCGACGATGGGGATGTCGCACTCCCTGACGAACTGCAGCACCTCGTAGTTGGGGTTCGTGGCCTCGACAACCTCCTCGGCTTCCACGACCTCCCTCCTTCCTGATCTGCTGCTCACCATCTCCTTCTTTACGTCCTCGGCCGAGGCAAGGCCTAGGGGAGCTGGAAGCATCCGAACTAGCTTCAGAAGGTAGTAGGCAGGGAGGAAGTGAACGTTTTTCTCCTTCTTTGCCCACCTCTCCCTCTTGCTCTTCTCCCTATTCGCATACCACTCGGCTGCCCTGTCCGTCATACTTCGTCGCCTGGTTCCTGGTGAATTGATGGCTGCGGCGGCGGCATCAGAGGAGGTTCCATCCTCGGCGTCCCCCCCTGGGTTATTGGCGATGGCCGAGATGTTCTTGGCTAGCTGCATAACATCGCCCCCCACGCTGTGCAACTTGACCTTCTTCCAGGCATCGCTGAACTGCTTGAGCTGGTCGGCCTGCTCCTTCACGGCCTCCATCTGGTCGCTCATTTGGTCGAGAATGATAGCCACGAACAAGTTCAAGAGGACGTAGCTCGCGACGAGCTGGAAAAAGGCAAAGTAGAACACGGCGAGGCTGCTGTGCTCCATGGCGTCGTGCATGAGCCCGTTCCAACTCTCGCCCGTGGCGCACCTAAACAGCGTCACGAGGCTCATAAAGAAGGAGTCGAAGTTGCACCAGGTCCAAATGAAGTCCCCCTTCTTCATCCCTCCGAAGATGCCCATCCCAGCAATAGCAAAGATAAAGAAAATCAACGTCAGGACCATACCCACGTTGGCCATGCTAGGCAAACTGAGGAATATCGTCTGGGTGATTGCCTTCAAGCTCGGGCTGGATTTCACAATTCTGAAAACCCTCGCAACCCTGCCCACCCTCAAGAGAGTCGGGTCGAAAGGAAGCTCGACCTTGCACCAGTCAAGGATTATCGATATGAGAGTCATGGTAACAATCGTCGCGTCAAACTTGTTCCACTTGTTGGAAAAGTAGGCAGATGCCCCCATGGCGTACCACTTGAGAGCCATTTCCGCTGTGAAGACAAAGGCAAAGATATAGTTCATCACTGACAAGAAGGTTGTCCAGCCGTCGCTCTGTCCCTTGTACTCCATCATCATAAATAAAGTATTGGCGACGATGAAGCCCATTATGACCATCTCGAAGCGCTCCCCAGTGACAACGTTGAAGAGCTCAAGTCGCGTCTTTTGCTCAGGAGGAGGAGGGGCAATGAACTCCTTCGGCTTCCTGGCAGCAAGCTGCTTCTGCGTCCTAACCCACTCGATCTGTTTCTCAGTCATGTAGGCGCTTCCGTCGCGTTCTGATTTGATCTCGTTGAAGTTGTCGATGATCACAGTCACAAATAGTTCCATGACAAAGAAGGTCATCACGCTAATGAACAAGCAAAAGAACAGAGAGTTGCCCTCGCTGTTGTTCCTCTTCGGGGCGAGTCCAACATCTGTGATGTCGTTTGCTGAGTACATAACGGAGGGCCACATCTCCAGACTCGCAACCTCAAACAAGACGAGCATGGCTTGGAAGAAGTTGTCGAAAGAGTAAGAGGTACCACTATCCTCGTAGGTCGGGTTCAGCCATTGGCGGTCCTCAATAGAGCCGGAGCTCGGGTTAGTCCAGTTCCCAACGCACGCAATGTCGGCGGGGCATATCTCTTCGGTCATTCCTGGAGCCAAGGGGTAGCAGGTCCTCGAGGGATCAGTGCAGCTGTAAAAGCGGCCTCCAAAGAGGTTGATTCCAACAATGGAGAAAACGGTGTAGAAGACCAAGGCGACAGAGCCAACCGAGGCGCACGGCTTGAAGGCTCGCAGCATCGTGTTGATGACAATCTGGAGGCCCTCCAGGCGAGAAATAAGACGAAGCGGGCGCAGGGCACGAAGGGCACGGAGTGCGCGAAGACTGCCCATGTTGGAGTCGTCCCCTCCGCTACTGCCGAGCTCGATGAAGCTCGTAATTACAATGAAGCCATCGAGGAGGTTCCAGGAGTTCCTCGCGTAACTTCCGGGGTGGAGGATTAGGCCGAACGCAATTAGCTTGAAAATGAACTCGAAGATGAACGCGTACGTGAAGATTGCGTCAAGGATTTCTATGGCGTCGCTCAACTTCCCGCTCGGGCCCAGGCCATCAGCCCCAGGCTCGTTGAGAGCCAGAGTAACGCAGTTCATGATAATCAAGCTGAGGATGACCCTGTCGAACCAAGGAAAAAGTACGAGCTTGTACACAGCGTGCCTGATCCTTCCTCCACTCCTAAAGATGCACAGACTGTTGTACTTGTAGCTAAGATGCAGGGAGGGATCCTTGAAGAGCTCAGATGCTCTGGCATCCTCGTCCAGGATCACCTTCTGCTGCGATGGGCGTGAAGAGGGGTTGTGTTAGTTAGCAAGCGAAGCGACAGCCGTGAGATGGACGATGTTGTACAATTGAGTTGCTCGCTGCTAACAGCATGTGCTTCGCAACTCTCTATTGTTAGATTCTCACCTCCTCTTCAGCTTCGTCGTCGCTGTCATCCTCCTCAGGCGCCTCGCTGCTGTCACTGTCGTAGAGAAGCTGCTCCAGTTCTGCGTCGCCCCCGTTCCCGTACTGGCTGCTCCCACCCTTTTCGAGGATCCCCCTAATCTTCTCCTTCTCCTTGTGCCGCTTCTCCTTTTCCTTTGCCATCTCAATCTCCTCGTGGACAGCCGCGCTATAGTTGTCGATCAAAATAGCAAGGAAAATGTTCATCATGAGGAAGCCTCCGATCAAAAGGTTAAGAATGATGAACAGGGCCGCAACAATACCGTTGCTGAGGATCCCTATGTACAACACCTCGTTCCAGTTCTCCATGGTCATGATCTGGAACGACACTACGGCCGCTGTGAACATACTGTCGTAATTTGCCCTCGGAGCGTAGCAAACTTGCACCCCGTCCGAGTCCTCTTCGCACTCCTTGTCAAAAGTGTTGCCGAACATGGTCATGCCAACAAGGGAGAAGACGAAGATCATGAGCGCGAGGAGGCCGATAAAGGCGGACGATGAGTTCATGGTCCTTGCCATGTTTTTTAGAATGCGGCGCAAGGTGACCCAGCTCCTAAGGAGCTTGAAGAGCCTCATGATCCTAAATGAACGGAGCGCAGAAATACCGCCTCCACCCTCTCCGCCAATCATCAGCTCGATGAGGGAGACAAAAACGATAGCTGAGTCGAATGTGTTGAAGGGATCCTGTCTAAACTTGTCCACTCCGAGCCCCTTGATCTTGGCGTATATCTCAAAGGTGAAGATGATGGTGAACCAAACATTAGCGGTGGCGAGGAAGTCCGTCTGCGCCTCACTTTGGTCGTAGTGCTCACTGGCCAAGCAGATCGTATTGAAAATGATCAGGGAATTCATGAGGATGGTAAAGTACTTTGACTCGACAAGCTTGTAGCACATGAACTTCCCAGGGCTCTGGTTGTAGTCCGGACACTCGTCTTGCTTCTCATTGTCGAGGGCGTGACTATGGGAGTGGACGATAACGTTGGGGATGGTCACCAGCTGGTTGACGGCCGCATTCAACAACGAGGCGATTTCAGAGAGCTGCACCGCCTGCAACCTAAGGGACTTCTTGTCCTCAGGCTTGGAGTTCTCGGGCTCGCAGTCTACTTCAATTTCCTCGCCGTTTTCATTGGTCACGACTTTTCTCTTCCTCAGACCTTCGGGTCTCCTGCTGGTCTCGAGCAAGCTCACGTTCAAGTCGTCAACAGCCTGAAGGGCCAAGACCTTGGCGTTCTCCTGTATAAAATTCAGGTTGTCAGCCGTGACGGTTTGCAAATCCTTTGCCAAGTCGTCGGCCTCGCCTGGACCATCGGAGAGTTCAGCGATTTTGTCCGCGCTCTCGGAGTACGAGATGTAAACGACCACCGTAACCAAGTTTAGAAGGAAGAGAGAACCAACCCAAATGAGAAAGACGAAAAAGAGCCCTGGGATGGCCGATGGCATCGTGTCCATAAGGCAGTACATCGCATCAACCCACCCTTCTAAAGTACAGGATTGGAAAACGGTGAGAAAGGCCCTGAAAATGTCGTCAAAGTTGGTGATGTTGTCGTTCAGGGACGTTCCCGAATCTCCGCACACGCTTCCTTCGGGGCACTGACGGCCGTAGGACGCACTCGTTGAGCAGAACCTGCCGCTGTCAAAGTCCCACTCGAGCGTGCTGACGTCCTGGCACCTCTGAGACATCTTCCCTGAGAAGAGCTGCATCCCGAGGATCCCAAACAGACAGTAGACCCCGGCACAAAGTCCGAAAACGGTGGAGAGCTGCGGGATGGAGGAAATCATTCCCTCTATGATCCTTTTAAGCTCTGGAATTCCCTTTATCGTTCTAAGGGGCCTTAGCACCCTGCGACGAGAGAAGTGGAGAGAGTTTGTGTTAGTGTGCAAGGAGTCTAGGTGTTGAAGAATATTCTAGGCGTGCAATGAGAGAAGCGAGTCGCAAGAAGGATGCGCAATCCGGCAATCTGGCAATCCTCGCAAAAAATATAGTGTAACTTTGTCGCTTCGCTACTCCTCGCTATGCTCATTCACTTTTTGTCAACTCTCACCTCATTGCCCTCATGGCGGTGAGGCCTCCCCCTCCGCCGCTGAGCTCGCTAATCCATCCGAACATGACGATGATGAAGTCCAGGATGTTCCAGTTATCTCTCATGTACGCATTCTCGTCCGTGTAGTACCCCATGGCAATAATCTTCGTGATCAGCTCTATAGTGAAGGCAACCGAAAAGAACCACTCTATGCCGGAGAGGATCTTGGCCTTGTTGGAAGATGGGTCGTCGAGGGGCGAGGCCATGGAGAGGGTTATGCAGTTGCCGATAATGAGAAGGAGGACTCCAATCTCCCAGATAAGGCTATCGGAAAGGATGATTGTCCACTTTCGAAGCCAGTGAGACTGCTTCCACCCTAGCTCGTTCACCTTCGCATACGGTCTCCGAAAAGACTTCTTGAGCTCCCTAAAGGATTTGGTGTGGCTCGTTCCACTCTGGTCCATCGTCTTGCTCTGCCCTTTCGGTGTGTCCGTGAGGCTGATTTCAGTCATCGGCGTGTTGTTGCTCCTCATCGTCTGCATCTCAAAGCTCTTATTATACGTAGGGGTCTGGTGCCTGTCCCCGAACTGAGGCGTCCTGTGGTGTTTGCTGCTGGCAGTGCTCCTCGTGTCGATAGACTTGAGGGAAGGCTCCCTGGAGAACTGTGCGCGCGCACCCCCCGAGTCTGACGCCCCAGACGGCTGGAGCTCATCGAGGAACACGTCGATCGTGCGCTCACTTGTACCTTTCGAGGCGGTAGACGCGAACCTGTTCCTGGCGTTGGAAATCGTCGATTGGTTGTTTGTGTTTCCGGAACTGCGGTGGAGGGGACGAAGGATGGAGACGGGTATTAGTGGATGCCTTGTCGTGATGGTGATGATGGATGCCCTGTCGTGATGGGTCTTTCTTTCTTGTACATTCTCACCTCTCCTCCTCCATTGGCGGCGCCGCAGACTGGGCAGGGGGCGAAAGACGGGAAGTAGAAGACGTGGAAGCAGCCCCAACGCCCCCATCGGAGCGCGTATCGTGTTGAGGGAGCTGCGAGGCCACGGCCAGCTTCTCTGAGTCGCTCACAGGGTCGATTTTGCTGGGTGGATTCTTGGCCTGCTGCTGCTTGGGTGTGTAAAAGGGTTCCTTTTTGGGGACCTTGGACTTCTCAGGCGAGAAGTCGATGTCCTCGTCATCGCTCTCATCGCTCTCATCGGAGTCGTCGCTATCGTACCGGCTCGTGTTCATGTCTGGCTCAGTGAGAGGGGAAGTAGCGGGGGCGGGATGGGATGTAGTGTAGGAAGGAGGGGCCGTGGGGGGCGGAGCGTGTTTCTCGCGCTTCTTACGGGACGCGAGGGCTGTGTCTGGGGCGTCAGTGTAGCTCTTATTTTGCTTTGGATAGAGGTGCCCTCCTGCATAGTCTGAACCACTGGAGTCGCTGTCGTACTGATACTGTGAGGAAGGTTTGTCGGCAGTGGGAGGAGGGAGGCCCCTGTCCTTGGTTTGTTCGTAAAGGGCGTCAGAGTCAGATGAGCTCATGGCGGGCCGATGTATGGGTGTAAATTAGTAGAGGAGAGTTGGTATGGCGGGGAGGAGGGGAGGGGGGGGAATTGGCCCTTGGTTTGGGCGGAGGGGATGGGAGGTGGGCAGAGGGTCGGAGGTGGTTAAACGAGGGGGGGTGAGAGGGGGGTGGAGGTAGTGGACGTCAAGGTAAAGTTGGGGGCCACTTGAAACCCGCTTAAATGGCATGAACTCGATGCTGAAAAGGAGCCAGCTCTCCTCACTTTTCTTTCTCTCTCTCTCTCTCTGGGACACGCGATTTATTTGATAATTCTTGGTTGTGGACCATAATATTCTCCTCGAAATCATAAATATTGCGTAATTAATTTTGTTCGTAACCTCAAATGCCCACAATGAGTCTGGACCCCATGGTTTCGCTCGAGGTTGGGAGGCCACTGCCCTTTGCGACACCTGGAGCACCGGGCTGTACTTTATTACCTACCACACCGCCAAGCGGCACCTCTACTATTGTTGGTAAACTTGTCAAGTGTCGACAGCTCTCTAAGAAAATAGCATTTTTAGATGTTCAGGTTGTAGTCGATGTTCAGGCAGATGCATTCATCGAACTGATTATAAAGATATGTCCCTCTATACCGTCTGTAAAAGAGGCTCTTCGCCCTCTTCATTTGGGAGATACCATTAAAGTGGTTGGGGACTTTGAGGAGGACTTAGAGGGGAGGAGGGAGCACAGGACGTTCAAGGTAATTGAGGCTCCAGAGGTTGTAGAGAAGTATATATTTCAAGCTGGGAAGACGCCATTTCAGCCTGTATTCATTGCTGCTGGAAGGTCAGGGGGAGGATCGGAGAGTGTCAGGCCGGTATTGGGTGGTATCTGTCAGCCCGTTGGTGCCCATCCTTCTCCTTCCTCTCCTTCCTCGGCTTCCCTCTGTAAGTACTACACAAACACCGGCCGTTGTCCGCGGGGTTCTGGTTGCCTTTACATTCACACAGACGACAAGGTTCTCCGGTCCGAGTTCTTCAAGTCCCGTGACCTTCACCGGGTGAAAGTAATGAAGTCTGAGGAGGGCGGAAGTTGTTCAACCTCAACTTCCCCCTCTTCCTCTGCCCCCCCTTCCTCCCAGGCCTCCCGCACTCACCGGGCCTCAGAGTTTGCTGACTTCCTAGTCTCGACCTTCTCCCTGAACTCTTCCTCCCTTGTCCTTGACGTCGCCGGTGGCCGCGGCGATATGTCGTTCGAACTTGACGCATTACGGAACATCCCGACCATCACCGTCGACCCAAGGGGGCGCAAGTTGAACAAGAAACAGAGGAAGTACATAGCGGGGGGAGGGAGAGATTGGGGGGATCATATCGTTGAGCTGTACCACGAGACTGATTTCTTCGACAACCACCCTGAGCTCCTGGGCCAGGTTACTCTGATAATAGGCTACCACCCCGACCAAGCCACGGAGCACATCTTCAACAGTGGTTTGCTCCTTGGCTTGCCCTTCTGCGTGATGCCCTGCTGCGTGTTCCCCCTCTCCGGGGTCAGCATGGCCTTCAAGGAGTGGTTGGATTATCTGCAAAGAAAGGACGAAGGGATTGAACGGACTTGGATCAACGCAAGGGGGAGGAACGTCGTGCTATACAAAAGTATGGGCGGGGGGGGGAGGAAGGAGGGGCACGAAAGAGACTGAACAGTAGATTTATGTTGTTGTTGCACATTTTAAACTTCCGGCACATCTTCTTTTAGCATTGACCAGAAATAAAAAGCTGAGCGCGGTGCGCCGCCAACACGCCAATTCTTTTTTAAACGGTAGCAATTGCTTTAGTCCAGCCCTGCCTCCTTGTCGCTGGGCGTCGGGCTTGCGAAAACCGGCTGCGTCGCGTTCTTGAGTCCGGGTGACTTCGAGTTCGGCGACTTTGCTGTCAGTAAGGTCGGCGCTCCGCCCGCCATGGCGTTGGCGTCGTTCGGGTGCTGGTTCTCTTCGTCGAGCTCCGCAAATATCTTTTCCTTGAGGGGAGTCTGCTCGCCCTCGGCCTTGGGCGGGGGGGAAGTGAAGAGGGCGGATTTAAGGTTGGGGTTCGGGACAGGTGAGGGCATGCTATTTGGGTGGCTGGACGCCGAGAAGGCTGGAGCGTGTGGCTCCGCAAACGGGGACATGTGGGATGGCGGCGGCACGTCGTCGGCGGGTGGGTCCATGACAATGTTTTGGGTCGCCATCATCATTTCCTTCTCCCTTAATCGCATCATTTCCTCCTCCTCCATTAAAAGTTCCTCTTCCGTTGCCGGGAGGATGCCCTCTGCTGCGTCCGCAAAGTCCGGGTACTCCATGCTCGGAGGCATCGGGTTGTGCGCGGTGGCGGTGGCCGCGCTGTGGGCGTTGGGATCCGGTGATCCCACGCCGTTCTCGTAGAACATTGTCTCCCCCGGGGGCATCATCCCTGCCTCCTCCCCTGATAGCGAGATGTTCTCATCGAGCATCTGCTTCAAGTACTGCGACGAGGAGGAAAAGGAGGTTAGGGCTGTGGCGTTCTGCTTCGCTCGCTCTCTTTTCTCACCTGTTCCTCAAGCATGGCGCGCTGGTGCGAGTGCCAGTAGACTTGCTCCTCCTCCGTGAGTCCCGGTGGCATTGGGTCTCCAAGTCGGAACCCCATCGGGGTGGCGTCGGGGGGAGTGTAGTCTTGGGGGAGAGCTTCGTTGGGGTCCCCACCCATCTTGATCCTCTCCGCCTCCATCTCCGCCTCCATCTTGGCTCTAATTTCCCTCTCCTCCTCCATCTGCCTCAGCATCGCCTCGTGCTCCTCCTGCTCCCTCATCGCCGCTTCCCTCTCCCTCTCCTTCCGTGGCATGTGGCTCTCCAAGTGCTCGTACTCATCGTCCATGCTCTTGAGGTGCACGTACGACTCGGTGCCTCTCTCGGCCATGACGATCTCCGAGTTGAACGTCTCCATCTGCTCGTACTCGGTGGTCTCCTTGTGGGCGAACTCCCCCGTGTCCTTGCACTCCATGTGGGTTACCTCGGTCTGGTTCTAGGGCGGCGGGGGGCGGGGGGCGGGGGGCGGGGGGGAAGAGTTTGTTTAAAGTTGCATGGCTGCGTTTCCTTGCGATGCTAGTTCCAAGCCATTCCAAAATGTTCCCCTGCTCTCTCACTCACCTTCTCTGTCTCGATCAACTCCTGGTAGCTCCCGTCTGGCTCCACCGTCACGTACTTGACGATCCTCTCTTGTATGACCGTCTCCTGTTTCTTCCATAGCGGTCTCCCAGTGGCGGGAAACCTCTTGAGGGCAAAGTTGCGGTTCACGTTGACGTTGAGGTCGCGGCAGTAGACCGGAGGGCGGAAACCGAGGAACGAGACGACAGAGGGGTAGAGGGATTCAGAGGGTGTGGCGATGATACGGGGTGGTTCAGGCTTGGACGGTAAGGTGGAAATGGTGGGGGGGGCGAAGGTGTCTGATGAGTCAGGGCAGAGGGGGGTTGCGGCGGCCTTGCTGGTTTTCATCTCCTCAGTTGGGGACGCTGGTGGTGAAACCACTACAGGGTGAGGGTAGGAGGGGGGAAGGTTGGTATGGGAGGAGGAGGGGCGGATGGGAGGGGCTTGAAAGGGGGAAGGGGTAGAGCTGGGGGAGTTGGGGGTAGATGAGGAGGAGAGAACTATGTTCGGGGTGGAGAGGGATTGGTGAAGGCGTTGTTTGACCTAAGGGGGTGCGAGCAAAGTGAGCGTTTGGGTGAGTACATGGGAGTGAGTACGGGGGGTGAGTATGTAACTTTGTAGCCCCGAAGCGCGTTGTTAACCCAAAAATCACACACACACTATGATCAAACTTGATGACTACCATCGTCAGGTCCCTCACCTTGCTCTTCCTCCTCCTCTCCGGCACAACGCCCTTCTCAAGGAAGCCAATAAAGGCGTCAAATTCAATCTCCCCCTTCTTGCTATTAGGTATACTATCTCCGCACCTATCCATAAGGTCATTGAGAAGCGGGATGTGCGAAAGGTTGACGGCCGCACAGATGCAATCGCGAGTCATTACCATCTTTGCAGGGTCTGTAGACGAGGGGATTGCATGAGGGGAGAAATGGGAGGTTAAGGTGACCTCCTGGTTGGGATTGGAGTTGTACGCTCTGTAATTCAGAGGGGCGGGGGGGGGCAGGGGGCGAGATGGGTTGAGAGGGGGGAGGAGGGTGAGAATAAATTTGGGTCGTTGGCAATTTGAGACTAGGGGGGTTGGGAATGGATGTTGTAAGGGAGATGGGGGAGACGGGCGAGGCGAGGGACGGACCTTATGACAAGCAACTTTCTAAGGCGATGAAGGGCGGATAAAGACGCTGCTGCACCCATGTTGATGGATGTTGGTGAGGTTGTACTGGAAAGTTCGAAATTGTTCTTGAGTGAAGAGAGTGTGTTGCTTGGGAGGGGGAATGGAGGGTAAATACGGGAACTATTTGAGGTAAATTGTATCAGATCGGAAGGGGATGATCCGTATACAAAATGAAGTCAAATGTTTGATTCGTAAACTTCGATAAAAGGCTCCCTTTCCTATAACAAAAGGTCATTTAACGTGAAAGTGAGTAACAATGCGCTGTTTAATAATTTTTTCCGCGCATTCAAAGCACCAACCCGCTCTTCCCAAATTATTCTCCCGTAATTCTCCCCAGAATATCACTTTAGCTGCCCCCTGCATTCCCCCCATCAGCTGACCAATCAGGGCAGAACTCTCTGGCCATCCCAGAACATCTCGCAGCAGTTCTGAGGTCCTCATTTTCCACGACTCCTTTTCTTCTCAATGGCTGAATCTTCGACCTCGTACGTGCCCGTCTCTGACCGTGCGTCCTCTGATTTCGGAGGTTCTCTCCTCAATAATGGTACCTCCTCCTCCTCTCCTTTCCCAACCTCCTCCTACACCCCGAATCAACGCCAGGCAATGTCTTCTGGTGGGGGGTTTGACTTCGATCGCGTCAAAGACTTCCTCTCCACCACCGTTGGGAAGGCTGTAGTTGGTGTCACCGCCCTCACGCTCCTAATCGTCATTATCGTGTCCACCACGGGAGGAGGAGGTGGGGGCTCTGACTACTTTAACAATAACCCCCGCGGGAAGATGCTGGCTGCCAACTGCGAAAAGATCGGTGATCTACTATTCGGAGAGCCGGTCCACCAGCACGGGGACCACTACTACCAGCTGGTCGGTGACGCCGCGAGTAGCCTCACTTGGATGGAGAGCTTCAATGACGCCCTCCACAGGTGCCATAACGGCAAGCCGGGGTACCTTGTGGCGATCCAATCAAAGGAGGAGAACGATTTTGTGCTTGACCTCATCAAGAGTTCGCACACTTACATGCAGAACACGCAGGAGAAGTGGGCGTGGATTGGAGCCATGGACATGAAGAACGAGGGAGAATTCGAGTGGGTCACGGGCTCCTCCAAGACCGACGGCCGCATCTTCTGGAAGGGGGGCAGCCCTAACAACGGCGGTAAACCCTACAATAACCAGTACAACCTCTTCGAGAACTCCCTCAACGGCTACAGCAGTGGAGCCCAGGAGCCCAACAGCGCCGGGGAGGAGGACTGCGTGGCGATGAGGGCGGGACACCAGAAGGGACAGGGAACTAGCGACGGGACGTGGAACGACGAGAACTGCTACCACGGGAAGCAGTTCTTTATCGTGGAGTTTGACGGTTAAGGGGGTGGGAGGGTAGAAAGGAGGCGGTGGGAGAGCGAGACCGATTTGTTGGGGTGGGGGTGGTGGGGAGAGTGTAAAGACGAGTTTTGCATGTTTCGAAAAGACCTCACTAGTATTTTGACGCTCACATCTCCCCCTTCCTTCCTTCTTTTTCCCTCACTTCCCTCCCCCCCTCACTTCATCTGGTCGAGCGGTCTGTTGAATCCCCCCTTCCTATTCATGTACTGCCTGTACTTCCTCTCCTTCTTGCTTGCCGTGGCCCCTCTTGCCGCCCCTGTGTGGTTGTCCTCTACCTTCTGACCCTTAGTGCTACCAAAGCCCCCGAAACCCATCAGCATCATCATTTGCTCATCCTCCGTCTTCCCCTCAAGGTCCGCTGAGTCCAGGTCCTTGGGAGCTCCTTCGTTAATAGCCTCTAACAACTCCCTCTCCGCCTTCTTGTCATCCTGCATTATCTCCTCCTGCAGGCGCCTCATCCTCTCCTCCTTCTCCCTTTCCTCCACCTCGCTCAGAGCCTTGGTAGGCACCGGCTTGACTGTCGCAAGCGGCGCCATATCTCTCGCCTCCCCCCCGTACCCCCCCCCCTCAACCCTCCGTCTCTTCCCCCCCCCCTCCCACTCCCCATCGTCAACGGGATCGGCGTATGAAGAACCGGAAGTCATGGAACCGACGGATGTAGGAGCGGCATCGACTAGAGAACCGGCACCGCGACCGCGACCACGACCCCTGCCACGACCACGACCACGACCTGACATTTGTTGGGATGTTTTTATTCGAGTATTTGACAGATTTGAGGAGATTAAAATTAGTTATAGAGTGTATTGATATAGTTTGTAAGGATGGTTGGAGTGTTAACCTCTAAAATGCGCGTATGAAGGTGAAAATGAGTTTCCAGATGTTGCTCAACCCAAAGCAATTTATTTTCTTGTTCGTTTCTCATCTTGAGCGCATCAAACTTTGTCTCGTTGATTCAATTGTTGTTAAAACGCTTAAAAGTTGATATCATACTCCATAACATCTACATATACAGTAATAAACCTTCCAACGCACCAAGGGTCCCGGTGAAACTTCTCCCCCCCCTCCCTCCCTCGCCTCCCATCCCTCGCAATGGCTCCCGGTGTGAACACCACAGACCCTCTTGCCCTTTCCGTGCACGGTTTGAACCCTCAGAATCTCGTTGAGACCATAACCAGGAACAAGTGTTACTCCTGCAGGTACTGGAAGGAGGAGTGCTTCGGCCTGGACGCCGAGGGGGTAATGGGCAAGGGCGCTGAGCTCAAGTACATAGGGAGCACCCTCGGGCCTGCCTTCGCCCCAACTCCCTTCATCTGCCTGGTCCTTAAACTCCTTCAGATCTCCCCTGACATTAACATCATAAAGGAGTACATAAACCAACCTGACTTCAAGTACCTTCGCCTACTCGGTCTCTTTTACATGAGGCTCGTCGGTAGCCCCAACGACATCTGGTCCTGCCTCGAGGGTTCCCTCTCCGACTACAGGAAGTTTGTGATCCGTGTCCCCGGGAAGGTCGGGGATGAGCAGTGGAGGGTAGAGTACGTTGACGAGTTCGTCTGGGGGCTGCTTCACGATGAGGAGGGGTATGTGCTGGGGATACAGCTACCGAGACTACCGGGGAGGAAGGTAATGGAGGCGGGGACTAGCTGGAGAAAGGTGGCAGCTAAGGGCGGGGACATTAGGAGGGTTAGCAAACTCAGGGGGGATAAGAGGGTTAAGGAGATCGCGAAACATAAGAGGAGGATGGAGAGAATTGAACTGGGGCTAGAGAAGGGGGGGGGGAAGAAGAAGAAGGGGCTGTTCAAGGAGAAGGGGGAGGGGGAGGGGGGAGAGGAGGAAGAGGGGGAGGAAAAGAAGAAGGAGGGGACGGTGGAATTCTGGAATGAGGAGAGGAGGAAACTGGGATTGAAAGAACTCAAGGGGTGAGGGAGGTGGAGGGACGGAGAGGAGGGGGAGGCGGGTGTAAAAGGTATTTTCATCGGCTTAAAGAAAAGTGATTGGTTTATTGTGTGTTGTGTACTTGTGCATGAACATTATGTTGGGATAGTAAAAAGAGATGGGGTTGTAAAGGGGCAAGTAGGTCGCGTGTTTGTTCTCAAGTCGTCGAAAACAGATGGATGGATAGTGGCCCCAAAACTTCCACCAAAAAACCTCCCTCCATTAAATTCCTTCTCCCCCTCCAAACACTCCCATGCCGCCATCTGTCCCTCCCACACCCATACCAGCACCTCCCCTTCCTCCTATAATCCCCTCCTTCTCAACCTTCCACCCCTGTGTCCTCTCAGTCCCCTCAAAGTCAACTCTAACACTTGATTACGGTAGCCCAAGTTTCATATGGCTAACAGGGGATGAAGGAGGCTATTGTAGCGTTGAAAAGAAGGAGATTGTTGAAGAAGGGAAAAGGGTTGAGGTAAGAAAGATGAGTGTAAGATGATTCATCAAGAAAAGCATCCAAAAACTCAACACACAAACACAACCTGGACGACAAGGGGCGGACTAGGGGTGTGAAAAGGCTGCAGAAAGGCCTCAAGGGAGGGGTTTGATGGGGTTGAAAGGTTCTAGTTGTCATGTTAGGAGAGTAAATAGGGATTGAAAGGTTCTAGTGGTGATGTTAGGCGTGATGTTAGGGGTACTCTTGTGTATATATTATATCCTTCGCATATCTCTCAAACAACCATTCTGACTCCCAAATCAACACAACGACGACGACAACAACGACAACGACCACGACGACAACTCAACAACGACAACAACAAAACAACAACAATGTGTCTTAAACTCCAAAAACACGCACCTAATCCTCTGCGCTCTCTTTGAGCTTGCTTCGCCCCCCCTCTTCACCCCTTTACCACCCCCAGAGAGTCGTTCTGACCGTTTACACCCGCAGTCAGCTAGTGACGCACCTCTACAATCGTCGTCTCTACGACGACATGATTTCCCTCCACCTCCGTCACACCTCCAAGTCCCGTGATCCTTCCCTCCCCCCCGGTTGCTCCCAAAGTTCCAACAACCCCAAGCTGAAAGGGTGGGGAGGGAACGGTAACCCCCTGTCCAAAGTTGGGAACGTATGGGACAGCGACATAAGGCAGACGAACCCTCTCCATCCCCCCGTAATATCCGGGCACTCCATAACTGTGGGGGGGGGGATGTTCGTCAACCTAGGATTCGGGAAGGAGGGGGAGGACGAGGAGAGGATATACGTAGACGAGGGGGGGACTTGTTGGAGACTTAGAGGGAGGGGGGTTTGGAAATGCGTTGACAGGTGAGGCTGGGGAGAGAGGGGGGGGGGGAGGGGGTGGGCTTGACTTCATTAAAAGACGTGAAAGCGGGGGAAGCAGACCAGCACCTTTGTTAACATCTTCCCCCGTCTCCACCTCCTAGGATGGTGAATGAAATCCTCACGTGCTCCTCTACTCTCCCTTCCGCCACCTCCTCCTCCTCGCATCGTGTTCTCCAGTTAGGTCAGGGCACCCCCCCTTCCTCCTCGTCCCACTCAAACGCGGACCCCAAGAGGGGGGAGGCTGAGGTAAGCAGAGCGTTCAAGAAAGCGCTAATGGACTGCATCACTAGAGACGCATTCAGGGACGTGGGGAGGAAGGTGAGAGTCGGGGGGGAGGGGTCGTTTCGATTAAACATCACCCTCACCCCACTTCCACCCTCCCCTCCTCCACCGCAGGTCGAAGAGCTGGTAAGGGACGACGAGGATGTTAGGGGGATGCTAAGGGACATGTGGGGGTGGTGATATTATTTTGGCGGGCGCGGATAGATAAATTGTTTTTGTAGTAGACCGGGCTTTCTTTGTTCATTTTTTACTATTTCGAGTGTGGCTTTCCTATTCTCCGTCACCGCCGTTCCCGTTGTCCACCTTCAAATTTTTTAGCATGTTGTCAATTTCTATATCGCTTGCGGCTCGGGACTTCGGCTCATTAAACCCACTCTCTTCCGGGACCTCAGATAGAGGCCTGCCCTTTAGGTTTGGGGTAACGGCCTCTTCCACCTTCTCAACCCTCTCTATCAAGTCCTCGAACATATCAATTAGCCTCTCCTGCCCCGCCATGAGTACCTCCAGCCCCTTCCTCTCTTCCCTCTCGAGGGTGTGTCCTCCGTGGACCCTAGCGAACTGCGCTAGCGACGCCCCCCCCATCCCCCCTAGGCTTTCCGACACGCTCAGCCTCCTTGCCGCCCCCGGCGGCGGCGTCTTATGAGATCCCCCCCTAGCTTGCCCCATCGCCATGGTCGCCCTACTGACACCCCCCCCGGGGACTCCTCCCCTCCCCACGATGTCCCCGAGGACCGACACCTTCCTCTCGCTGCTGTTCCTCCTCCTCCTAGCATTCGGCATCCTTGACGACGACTCGATCGTAGAGGCGGAGCTCTTGGTGGCTATTATCATCTCCACCTCCTCGTCGGACTCGTCCTTGTCAGAATCTGACTCATCATCACTAGATTTGTCTTGCTCCTCGCGATTGCGAGAAGCGCGCTCCTTTGCAGCGGCTTCAGCTATTGCTTCGTCGGCTTTAATCATCGTTAAGCTCCTCCTAAATTCGATGTCCTCCTGCTTCTTCTCCCCCCTCTTCTCCATTTCCCTAAAGCTCTTCACATCATCCCCCAGCCCATCCAAAAGTGCCCTCCTTCCGCTCGGGCTCGTGGCCCCCGCCCTCGCACTATACCTCGCCTCGTTATCGGACATCCCTGAGCTCTGCCACTCCTTCCCGTGGGGAGGCGTAACGGCCCTCGCCTTCATGCCCGTGTGCTTCATCATCTTGTCCATGCGCTCCTTTATCGCCTTGCTCTCGCGGCGGTCGTGCAAGTCACGGGCGGTGGTTATTACCTCCAGGGTCTGCGGGGGCGGGAGCGCACGGGGGAGAGGGGGGTTGAGCAGAGGGGGGGGGGGGGGGTGCACGCAAAAACGACGTTCACGCCACGACGACGCAACAAACACACTTACCTCCTTGAATTCCGAAAAGGCCTCCAACAAAGCAATCAGATCTTCCTGGCTGATGAGGCAAATCTCCATATCCACCTTTGCCCTGAAGCTTTGTTTGGCGTACTGCTTTTCTGCGTGCCCGCAGTTCTCCCCGAAGAAGCTCCCCTGCGTGTACGTCTTGATGGTCTGCCCAGCCTTGTCTATTACATCGACCTTCCCTGACTTGATTATGTGCATGGCTTCGATGACCTGTCCCTCCACTAAGATGTACTCCTTCTGTACACACACGATTACGATCATCCTCTCCAGCACGCACCACACGAAGATACTATCAGCGTCCTGGAGGAAGGGGACGTCCTGGACGAAATGCCTGTTCATATGCATGATGGCCTCCCGCTGGAGCATGGGGGAGAGGTACTCGAGCAGCTTGATGTCATGGTGGGCGGCGTTGTGGTCGAGCTCCATGTAACGGCGCACACGATTGCGCAGCTCATTTGGGAGATGATGGTTAGACATGAAACTGTTGATGGCGGTGAGGCGCTGTTGATACTCGGTCTCCTTCACATCACTATTATCGACTAGGTTGTTCACGAAACCGACGAGGACGGCGTAAATCACACTGCCTGAAATCAAACTCAGGATGGCAATACTCCGTTCGATGTCGGTGTGAGCTGAAATGTCTCCATAACCTACGGTGGTCAGGGTAGAGTACGCAAAGTACATGGAGGTGAGGTACGCGGACATGACGTCGGCATTCACGGGATTTCCTGACATGGTGAAAAGGAGGTTGGGGTCAATCAGAGCGTCTGCAATGATCCAGTTTTGGACTTCGACTTCAGATCCGAATTCATCCACGACTACGTGGTTTGCTGTTGTTCCGTTGACGTTGCCCCTTGGCTCCAGTTGGTAATTCCCGAGCTTGAAAGTTTGCTCGAAGTCGTATTTTGAGACCATAAAGAATGTGCACGCGAGCATGTGACCGATTGTAATGATTAAGATGAAGAGCTTGAAGACTGGGTTGGGGAGGTTGGGGGTGGGCAGGGCAAGGGTAAGGGGACAATCACAGCAACCACCATCGGTGGAGCACCTCAAACTTAGAACTCACCCTGAAGCTTGACTGGATCGTAACCGAGATAACTCCAACGCGTCAGTACTCGCAGCATCCTGTGCATTCTGAAAGCCTTGAGCAAACCTAATGGTCCTTTCACAGGCAAATTCGAAACAAGATCAATGATGAAATACGACTGGAAGTAGTTCATAGCTATCTGGTAGTGGCCGAACTCGAGCTCCCCCTCCGCGTCGTAGAAGGCGGTGAAGAAGTTGTACACGAGATCGAACCAAAAGAATATTGTGATCGCACCATATGATGAGTCAAACAGGGCAATCAGCATACTGGGGCTACCAGGAGCCTCAAGAGACACGTCGAAGGCGAACTCGAGCATCGCGGCGAACACTGAAACGAGGATTACAACAATGGAAACTAGATCCCACAGTCTGCATTGGATTTGGATTGGAAGGCATGGTGAGAATATGCATCGGGGGTTGGGGGTAGAGGGGCGACAGCTGGCAAAACTCAAACAAAAACGAGGACAATAGGTCGTTCTTACTCCATCTAGCTCGACTCACCTCCTTGTCGTGCTCGTAGGGTCGTGAGCTTTGAACCGTCTCGCAAGCCAGTTCTCTTTCCTTTTGTGAATCTGCTTCATTTCCTCCTCGGCCCTCACTTGGAAGGCGTCAAGCCCGTACACCTTGAGCTTCGTGAGTTCGTTCTTCAGCTGGTTCTCCTGTTTTTTTATCGTTCCACCCACAATTGTATTCTGCCGTTCTGCAACTGTTCCATTCCTTAGAATGGAGAGATAAGGGCGTGGGTGGGGGGGTGAGAGGTGAGTTCGGGAGGGGTAGAATGATACGATGGTGGCAGCATAGCGTGAGTGGTCCTTGAATCAAACAGAGGAGAGGAGATATTCCTGGGGAATGACCCAACTCTCGGAGGTGTTACTAACCTTCCCATGGCAAACACTCTTCTCGTGAAAAACGACGATATTGAATTGTCGTCCGACTGCGGCCCATCCTTCTTAGAGAAGAACCCCATTTGCTTTGCAATGGCGAAGGCGAAGGTATAGAGTTTGCCTTCTAAGACCCGGCAAGTTGTGGGGAGTCAACCAGCTTTTGTAATCACAAACAAATCTACTTGGGGGGGGCAACCAGCTGGATTAGGTAAGAGCACAAAGACGAACGGAGGGGGGGGGGTAAAGAGGGGAGGGGGTAAAGGGGGAGGAGTTTAGATTCTGGCCAAATTGTCGGTAAAATGAGTGTCCAGAAAGACCCATCCGAAGGCTTTGAGGGGGGGAGGAGATTTTTGTTAGAGAGTCACGTTGCCCCACACGGTGAAGATGGTTATCGTGCGATCGTACATTGTATTTAGAAGGCGGCGGAGCGATTTGAGAAGAATTGACAATGCGCCTTTTGGATGGATATAAAAATGATTGGATTGTTTCGAAGAAATTGTTGTATTTTATTAAATTCATGGCGAACCTGACGGGGCAACTTTGCTGGCATTCGACAGTTGTTTCGTGATATTACTGCTTTGCGAGGTTATGACGGGGGGGGTTAAGGTGGGGAGGGAGGAGAGTGCAGTGCGGACGGAAGTGAGAGCGTCTTCGTTACCACACCAGGTGAATATGACAATCATGCGGTCGTGGAAGTCAGAAGTAAGGAAGGGGGGGGGGGTGACGTCCTCGTTTTTGTCGTTGTCGGTGTCATCGTTCGCCAGCCCGTACTTTGAGACGAGGTCGTTGCATATCCATGACTGTATGCGGTCCATGGGGAAGTAGAGGGGGTGGATGCCCATAAAATATGAGGACATCGCCTCGTCCTTTGTTTCCGAACCATCCCATATTTCCTTTGCATCCCACCTTTCTTCATTGTGCTGCTTTCCTGTCTGCCTTCTCCACCATCTCCACCTCTCACAGTCTTCTGCCATATTCCCGAAGAACATCGCTGCTCCAACCCAACTCAAGACTAAGCACGAGAAATGCAGTCCCATCCCACCCGTGACTGACAGCCACGGCAACGTTCCATTGATGACGAGGCTTGGGAGGCTTAGAACAACAAGTACGAAACTTGTTATCATTCGCCAAATAATGAGCGTCGAAGTGATATGTGGGCCCAACTCGCATGGAGCTACGGACAATGTGTTGGGCCCGACAAACGTGACCATATAAAAGGCAAATGTTATGATTGGGCCCAGAACGTAGTCAACTTTTGAAGGTTTCACAGCAACAGAAATAGCTAAGAGCTCGCCGTCTACGAAGTGCTTGAAGAGCATAACTGCGGCGATCTCGGTGAGGATACCATATAGTATGAAACTACCTCCAAACTTGAGGAATGCGAGAGCGATTGCGAACACGTTACATGTAAAGAACGTAATGGTGAAGAGGAAGAAGCCACCGAAACACTTCTTGAAGGCCGTCTTATCTATCGGAAGCCATTTGTAGGCAGGATTCTTAGGTGCACCAACAAACAGAGTGCGAGCAAGACCAATATTGGCATCGGTGTAGATCATCCCAGTTGCAACAATCGAAGAAGTGATGCCGAAGTAGTTGATGAGAGAGAGGTCTTCAAGGTTGATCGACAGCATGGAGATGGCCTGAATGATTGACTCAGGGAGCGACTCCAATACAATTTCACAACCCTTGGTAAGGGCGAGCATCTTAAGAGGGTCATACAGCATACCCTCAGCCTGTTCAGCACCCCGAAACACAGACCACGCTTCAATGATCGGTAGGACACCCAAGAATGCAGATAAAACCATTGGTCCCCACTTCCTAAACCCCTGTCCCCGGTACTGCAACCACGCAATCAAAGCCTGAAACCCAATCCCCGCAGACACACAAGTCAAGGAAGCCATTCCCCAACCCTCTTGTCCAGCAGTCCTAAAGAATGCAATCGTCACCAACACATCCGTCGCCATGTCGGCATAAGATGACGCTGCAATAGTGAACAACCTCATCCCCAAGCCAATCCTGAACATCTTGACCATCGGACGTAACTTGATCGCAAGCTCGACCACGAATGTCCTAACGTTTTTCTTCACATTCAGTGATCCCGATTCCTCTCTCCATGTCAGAAAGTTCGCATCGAACCAGTTCTCCATCTCTCGCTGTATTGCCCCAGAGCTCATCTTGATTGTATCCACGTAAGACTCAGCGAGCGCCGCTAAGTCGATTGCAGCTATGTCATCACCAATCGCCTTCAACTTGAGAAAGCCTGGAAGTGGCTTCCCTGAAGTATCGTAGAGTGGTTCACCGATTGCCAGGGACACTCGGCGCAATTTTACCTCCACCTCTCGATCTTCCTCACTTGGAACAATTGCAGGTGTGATCTCCACATCATTATCTTGTGGGACTTCCACCGGGAGGCTGCCCCCCGCTTTCAACTTCCTGATCTCCTCTCTGAGTAGTCTATTCTCCTCGACAACCTCGACAACCATGCCCTCAAAGGCGTCCAACTTGGTGTTTGCGGAATCCAGATCGGCGGGAGATCTAAGATCACTTCTCAAAGATGCGAAACTGGCAGTAATATTAGGGGTTAGGTTACCGGAGGCCATATTTATCTTAAGCTGTTAGGACGAGGGTTGAAATGTTCAGAGTGGTTTGGGTGATTGGTGGGGTCGGAGAGGGTAAGAAATGTACAATAGGTTTGTGAATTACAAGGGACGTAAGCAGGACTAAGAATATTGACAAATGTTATGCTCTTAACGATAAAAAATACGTGTGTTTGTCATTAACAAAAATCGCCTTTGCTCGCAACATTTTTCAAAAGTCTTCTAAATTCTTTGTTGTTACCAAAATACTTTTATTGTTTGTTTGTAATTTCCTCAATTGATTTAAAATTGCACAACAACCCATATAGCAAAATATTTTACACCTGAGAAATTTCAAATATTTATTTAGGTGATATAAACATACGGAAATGTTCAAAATTCAATCTTATAATGATAATTGCATATATAAAGTTTCATTTGAGACATTAATAAAATTATATTATTGAGATATCAAAACAAGTTTAATAGTATCAAATATACTAAATTAGTTTATATTTTTGATTGGCAATAACAATATATATTTCGTAGGTATAAAATAGACAATTCAATTTTTCCGATTTTCGATTTGCAAGTGCACATCCTTAACCACAAAATTAATCTAGTGTACGACTACCTAACACCAAATTAAGAGCACCTCAGCTCTTCTCGACATCGAACTCGACGCAAAACCGTCCTCGTTGAAGCGAAACTTCCCCTAGGCCTCCCCCAACACTCCCCCCTCGCCGCAACTGCTCTTACTGGTTTTGGTGATCTCCCCCAATAGGACCTCTCGCACTCCGTAACTCACCTTTTGCATTCATCTAGGACTCCCACCAGAACCTCGATACATATTTGACTCCCCCGCCGTCCAACAACCACAACATTGTCCACCCTGACCTGAGCCCTCCTGCTCAAGGCTCAAACCCAAGCTTGCGGACAGCATATTCGTCAAGGTAAGTGAGGCAGAGGGGGGAGGGGGGTAATATGACGAGAAAGTGATGCTTCGAGACCTTCGCAAACCTTTTCATTGTGGAGATCAATGGAAGAAGAACACACCAGATGGCAAGACTGTTGGGGCACAAGGGGGCCTTGTTGGCAATTTCTTGGAACTGGTCGTGAATAGCATATGAAGCTCGACTTACCTTTCACTAAGCTCACCGCACCCGTTTATTCGCCCGTGCGCGCGCCGTTAGATACCAAGAAAGCCAATTTTAGTGTTAAAATGAGCACTGCAGCGAGCCCCAAGCTGGAGGACGAGCACGTCGTTGCCGCCACAAACGTCAAGAGGGGCACCACTGACCAAGCACATTTTGTTGACGTCGAGAGTGAAGTCAACCGGGAGCCTGTTGGTGCTGCTGAAGACATTGTTGCCTCAATTGATGACAATGATATGGAGAAGGGACGCGTTACTCGCGTCCACGTTCCCCCCGACGAGCTTGACAGCGCCGAAAATCTGGTGGACGAAGAAGACGAGAAGAGGGAACTACCCCCCGTCAGTGTCGGCGACACCAGACAGACTGATGAGGAGATTGACCAAGCCGCGCTGGAGGCTCTTGCCAATATTATTAGGAATGAGCCCCAGTATTATAGCGAAGAGGAGGAGGCGGTTTTGAGGGGCGGCAAGGAGTTCTATGAGAAGTGCATGACAAGCAAGAAGTTCAAGAATTTGAAGAGTCCAGATCCTAGAGTGAAGATAAAGTTTGTCCATCTTGAGGGAGAATCTCAAGGCATCGGGGTTTGCAAGACTGTCATCGATGCTACACTTGCAGAGTGTGTTGCGTACGAGTTTATCAAGGATTCAAGGGAGAAAAAGGCCAAACTTGGGAAGAAGTACAAGGCAATACAAACCAAGAAATTGAATGGCCACTCACAGCTTTACTTAAGCAGGAGGAGACTTGGTGTGCGTGGATTCTCTGATAGGGAGTGGAGAGCTTTTTGTGCCTGGCAGATAAAGGAGGGAGGAAAGAAATGTTGGATAGTGTACAAAGACACTGACATGCTCAACGAAGACTTCCCATTGAGCTCTCAAACTGTGCATGCATCAGCTAGAACTACCTGGATGTTTGAAGCACTCAAAACCACTGGTGGTGTTCCCCAGACTAAAGTCACATTTGCTTCTAAGGTGGACATCAAGGGCTCTGTGCCAAGTTTTGTCATGAATCGCTTGTCAACTGGGTATGCAAGCAACATGATTGAATTGCGGAAGAAGTTTGATAAGAGCAAAGAGATTGATGCCTTCAAGAGACAGCAGATCATTGCAAAGTTTGAGGAGATTGCAATTGAGGGAGCACCAGGGATTGAAAGTCACTTTGATGAGATTGATGGAGCTCAAGAGATCAGTAGTGGGTTGTCTGGACAGACCTTGATAAAGGCAGAGAAGGGGATGGGATGGGGGAAGACTTCTATACCTGTGAGAGCATCCCACAAGGAAGTTGCAGCATTTTTCTGGAACCTTAATAGTGGAATTGACTCCCAGCTCAAACTTCACAGAATTAACAACAAGACGCTTGTAGTCACAGTTGAGCGTGAAGGGCAATTCACTGCAGTAAGGTTCTCGGAAGCTGGCCAGATGAAGACAGATGTGGAACTGATGACTATACATAAGAGTTTAGGAAAGGCTGCTAGCAAAAAGAGCGTAATTGAGCACCTTGGCATCGCAACTGATGCTGCTCACTACTTTGACAACCTTCTGACGAGCACAGAAGCAGGGGAACAGGATGGGAGGAGGTTTGGAGAGCAGCTGATGGAGAGAGTGAATAGAAGAAATGTTGGGGACAGTAAGGTAGAGCTCGTGAGGGGATTTATTGCTGCCAATAGGGCACTGAGAGAGATTACAGAGCAGCATGGTTTCATGAGAACTATGCTGTATGCTGTTGTTATGAACAAATTGAAAAGGAGAGCAACAAATGAGGGAGAAGTTAAGAGTGAGGAGGAAGCCAGGGGTTGGGAGATTGGGAGTGCAATGACAGCAGTCATGTTGACCACAGCAACTGCTGCTCATGCAGTAGATGAGTGGGCGCATCAATTCACTGAAGTGCAAGAAGTCATGAATGAACAAGCATGGTTAAGGCCCTTGCTTGAGGAGATAGTTATGAAACTATTTATGAAGTCTACCTTAGGCTTAAAGGCAAGGGTCATGGTTGGTGCTGCCACAAGCATGCTTGATTTGGTGACTGATGTGTATGTGACGAACAAGTTTTGGAAAGATAAGAAGTATGGGTACTTTAAGGCATCTCTGGCAAGTTTGGCTGTGTCAATTGGGATTCAAATGTTGGCTGTTTGGGTACAGAACAAAAATTTGGGAATGAAGAGGGTGTTAAGGGAGTGGTTTCCAATTTTGATTGGGTTCAAACCTGCTGTAGATGCTTATAGGATTGCAAAGGGAGGTAAACAAGAGTTAGGGACAGCTGTTGAGCCAATGGTGGAGATGACATATATGAAAGGGGCTGAGATGTTCGCAGAAGCTATACCTGGAGTGATCATCCAACTCATGGCTATAGCAACAAGTGACAAAGAGGTTGGCAATTCAGCATGGCTTTCAGTTGCAGTGTCAGCAATTACCACAGGCTTTGCCTCTGCAACAATAAGTTATGACTGGGACACAGACCCTGGTTACAGAGAACAGGCACCCGACTTCTACGGCTATATACCAGCAAAAGCAAGCAAGAGAACAGTAGTATTTGTTTCCATGTTGCTGTTCACTGCAGGGATGCTTCTAATAAGGTGCACAACAATAGTTCTTCTTGGGTTGATGGGAGGTAGTTGGGCCTTTCTCTACATTGGAGCCGACCTTGGCCTGTACATGTTGGTTAAGATATTAAGAGGTGACTTCTGGTACTGGTTCCCAACCGGGGGTAACTTGGAGATAATGACGAGTATTTTAATGAGAGTGGTGGTAAAGATCATTGTAGACTTCACTTCAATAGCGCATTTTAGACATTTCTATGAAGTTGGGGGAGCTTATTGGTTGTTTGGTCTTTTGTTGACAATGGGAAGCTTGCCAGTGTCAATATATGTAGCTTCACCTTATGTTGATGAGAAAGCAATTGATATTGCATCGTCAATTATGAATTATTTCATACTGACAACTACCCTATGCTTTGCTGTCTTCTTTTTGAACATTGAGAAGAAGTACTGGCACACCTTCTGGAGTACACAGACATCAAAGGATTTTACAATGGCCTTTTTCCTTGAAGGAAAAAGTGATAAAATAAAGTTTGAGGTCTTTACAAACTCAAGGCATCATTGGGTCTCAATTGAAGGAGAAATTAAAAAATGGGTTGCATTGAACTGGGCTAAATGGGAAGAGGAGCAGCCAGAATGGTTCACTGATGTGATAAAATCTACGGTTCCTGTAGATTTCATTCCAGCAGATGGAGATGCTAGAAGGAGAGAGAGTGTAAGGAGAGCAAGTGTTGATGCTGAAGCTGAGGGTGGTCTAGCAGGTGCTGTGAGAGCAAGTATTAGGAGAGCAAGTGTTGGGTTGGACAATGGAGGCGCACTTATTGCTTCACATGCCGGGGATGATACTACACAAGACTATGCAGGTTTAGATCCTAACCAAATAGGAAAGTTGTTGGGAGAGCAACTGTTGGTTGCATTAAGTTTCAGGAAAAAGGGAATGACAAAGGAGGAGGCAGTGAGGTTATTCATAGGGTCAAACTATGTTCTCAGACAGGCTGCAGAGAAATATGTGTTTTTCACCCCAATGCTTGGCGCTGTTGTCAAGAATAAGCTGCTTGGGCTTAGGAAGGTAGAAGGTAGAGCTGCCGAGCTGGGGGAGAAGGAGGGAAGGCAGATTGGAGAGTCTCTAGCAAGGAGTTTGGCTATTAATACTCAGCCAGTTGCTGCTGTAGATGCCTTCATATTAAATTTCTCTGCTCTACAGGAGCTTGATGAGGAATATAAATGGTTCAGACCTATGCTGGAGACAATTAGCTACAGGCTTTTGGAGGAAGTTCCTTGGGGGTTAAAGGCAAGAGTGACTGTTGGAGCTATTACTAGTATGGCAGATTTGCTGACTGATGTGTATGTGACGTACATGTTTTGGAAGGATGAGACACAGTATGGGTACTTTCAAGCTTCATTGGCAAGCTTGTGTGTTTCAATTGGGATTCAGATGTTTGGTGCTTGGGTGCAGAATAAGAAGTTGGGGATGTCAAGGGTGGTCAGGGAATGGCTTCCTATTTTGATTGGCTTTAAGCCTGCTGTTGACGCTTACAGGGTTGCAAAGGGACAAAAACAAGAGGCTGGACAAGCAATTGATGCTCTCTTAGAGTTAAGTTTCATGAAAGGGGCTGAGATGTTTGCTGAAGCTATACCTGGTGTAATCATTCAACTTATGGCTATTGCAACGAATGATGGGGATGTTGCAGTTGCAGCTTGGGTATCACTTTCAGTTTCAGCACTAACAACAGGCTTTGCATCTGCAACCATAAGTTATGACTTTGACACTGACCCAGTGAAGAGAGAGAAAGTGCCTGACTTTTACGGCTATCTACCTTCAAATCCCACTAAAAGATTTATAATATTTGTTACAATGATGCTCCTCAGCGCTTGTATGCTTATGATAAGGTGCATGACAATAGTAATGCTAGGGCTACTTGGTGGTAGGTGGGTTTCTCTTTATGTTGGTGCTGACCTTGGTCTATACTTTTTTGTGAAGATATTAAGAGGAGATTTTTGGTATTGGATTCCTCTTGGTGGCAATGCAGAAGTTCTGAATAGTATTATCTTCAGATTGTTAGTGAAAGTGGTGGGAGACTTCACATCAATTGTGCAGTTTAGGCATCCTAATGAGATTGGAGGGATGTATTGGATGTTTGGAATTGTATTGACAATGGGAAGTCTTCCAGTAGCTATAATTATAGCTGAAAGGGGAGACATTGTAGAGGATGGGCTCAAAATGGCATGGAAAATAGTTGGAATATTTATACCATGTACAGTTGTGTTGTTTGCTGTATTTTTCTATAGCATTGAGAAAAAATACTGGGGAACCTTCTACAGTTTGGAGAGAGGGAAAGATGGTGCACTTGCTCGCTTTAGTAATTCAAACGATGATAAAAAGAAGGCAACAGCAATTTTTACAAACTCAAAACACTATTGGAAATCAATTGAAGAAGAAGTAAGAACTTGGGTACAGGCGAACTGGGAAAGATGGGAGGATGAGAAGCCAGAATGGTTTGATGATGCAATGCGAGCTAGAGTGCCAGTTGAATACATTCCAGAAGCTGGAGATGCTAGAAAGAGAGAGAGTGTCAGGAGAGCAAGTGTTGATGCTGAAGCTGAGGGTGGTCTAGCAGGTGCTTTGAGAGCTAGTATTAGAAGAGCAAGTGTTGGAGGCGCTGATGGTGGAGATATCATAGGGGTAAGAGGTGGGGAAGCTAAAGTAAGCAGTGTTATGCCGCTTGAAGATATGGATGGGGAATAGCTAATAGGACAGTAATATTTGTAGGAAAATTTGATTTGATTTGCTTTAGTTGTGACTATTTTGAAAGTGTTTTAAGTGTAGTAGATGTATCATGGGAGTGTTAAAGTGGTTTTAAGTATTAAGGAAGTGTAGTTGTGGTTTGTGAGTATTGAGGAAGTGTTAAAGATGTGTGTGGAGTTTTAAAGAGTTGTGGCAGTGACATTGTTGTTGTAATTATGGGGTTTTGAAGAGCTGTGGAATTGTTAATGTGGTTTGTGAGTATAATGGAAGTGTAGTTGATGTGTATGGGGATGAATAAAAGATAGATGAGTGTGGTTGTGTAGAGGAGAGAGAGGAACTAAGGGGGGAGAGTAGAGGAGAGGAGGGTATAAGGTGGAATGATAAGTGTAAGTGTAGTAGATATGTATGGAGATGAGTTAAAGAAGGAAGAGTGTAGTTTTGGTGAGAGGTGAGAGAAGTTAAGGAGAGAGAGTAGAAGAGAGGAGGGTATTAAGTGAAATGGTGTGTGTAAGTGTAGTAGATGTGTATAAAGATGAATAGAAGGAGGGTGAGTGTAGTTTTGGAGAAAAGTTAGAGGAGTGAAAGAGGAGAGTAGAAGAGAGGAGAGTATGAGGTGATATGGTGTGTGTGTGTTTGTAAGTGTGTTTGAAGGTGTGTATGTATGTGTGTGTGTTGGTGTAAGGGTAAGGGGGACGCGCTACTTCGACCGAAAGGGGTTCCGCATATACTGGGTTAGGGACAGGGTTTAGGTTTGGAGTAGCCTTAGGGTCACCGTTACTGTTACTGTTAGGGTTAGCTTTAGCATTAGCGTTACCGTTACGGTTGGGGTTACCCTTATGGTCAGCATTACCATTATGGTTCCGATTAGCGTTGGGGTCATGGTCACGGTTAGCGTTACGGTTATGGTCAGCGTTAGCATTAGCATTAGCATTAGAGTTAGAGTTAGAGTTGGCGTTACGGTTATGGTTAGCATTACGGTTATGATTAGCGTTACTGTTACGGTCACGGTTAGCGTTACGGTTACGGTTAGCGTTACGGTTACGGTTAGCGTTATGGTTACGGTTAGCGTTACGGTTACGGTCGGCGTTACGGTTGCGGTCAGCGTTACGGTTACGGTCGGCATTACGGTTACGGTCGGCGTTACGGTTACGGTTGGCGTTGGGGCCAGCATTATGGTCAGCGTTACGTTTATGTTTATTGTTAAGATTTTATTTATTTTTAGGACTAGGAAAAAATTTCAGTTAGAGGTTAGGATCCAGGC